>JBAMJR010000397.1:2500-25000 GCA_038501785.1 Myoxocephalus aenaeus
TGTATATTTTCTGCATTACTTTATAATAAACCAAATCATTAAATTCCATAACATGAGATCTGACAAACAATGGATTTGTGTGCTCATAGTAACCATAGTAACCATAGTAACAGCATTATTCATGTTGCGTGTCTCTCGTTTTTGTAACAAGACGTTGAATTTATACATGTTTTATAGGTTGACCCCACACCTCCACACAATAAGATATATATGGAAGTATAAGTGATTAATAAATGATATCAAGGACTTAGAAGTTAGTACATCTCTACATTTATACATTATTGCTTTTGACATTTTACCATTTATATAATCAATATGTTGTCGCCATGTTACTTTATGATCGATAATGTCTTATTCTTACCGATTTGCAGGAATCACTTACGCCAACTGAACAGTTAACCTTTAAATTATGGAGGATCACAAAAATAGGAACATCATCAAAATGACACAATTTCCTTTATTGTCTTGTCTCAAATATTCCCCTATAATCTTCTCTTCTCTGATTGGCTGAAACAGAAGGAGACATCTGAAACAGTCCTGCTTTTAAATAAAGGTCCAACTGCAACAACCAAATAAGTCACATAACACATGTATGAACAATGTGTGGATTTCTATTACATTTACTTAAAACAACTAATATTGTATATCTCTATTACATTTACTTAACACAACTTATATTATCTATCTATATTACATTTACTTAACACAACTAATATTGTCTATCTCTATTACATTTACTTACATGTGTCTTTCTCTCCAGGACTCCAAGCTGAAGGAAACCACACATCAACAGGTAAATAGAGAAAGAAAAGAGAAAGAAAGACTCAATGAAGCAGAATCAGAAGTTTTAGTTTGATGATTTCTACATGGAATTAATTTCTTTACTGACGACTCTCTGCTTTCTGTTCAGAACCTGTCAGGTTGGTGGGAGGAGCCAGTCGCTGTGAAGGATCACTGGAGATGAAACATCAAGGAGACTGGAGACCAGTAGAATACTCTGAAAGGATACTAGGAGGTGAATCTTACTGGACCCTGAAGGCAGCAGCTGTTGCCTGCAGAGATCTGGACTGTGGCTCTGCTGTTTCTGTGAGAGAGAGAAAAGAGTCCTCAGATAGACCTGTGTGGACGATCTACTCTCACTGTGTTTTCTATGGATCTGCTCCTAGAGATTGTTTAAGATCAGATTCCTCTTCCTCCATTGTGGATCTCACCTGCTCAGGTAAGCCCATCAGTGCCCTCCTCTATGACAGTAACGTGTTCATCCTCCTCTATGACAGTAACATGTCCATCCTCCTCTATGACAGTAACGTGTCCACCCTCCTCTATGACAGTAACATGTCCATCCTCCTCTATGACAGTAACATGTCCATCCTCCTCTATGACAGTAACGTGTTCATCCTCCTCTATGACAGTAACGTGTCCATCCTCCTCTATGACAGTAACGTGTCCACCCTCCTCTATGACAGTAACATGTCCATCCTCCTCTATGACAGTAACGTGTCCATCCTCCTCTATGACAGTAACGTGTCCATCCTCCTCTATGACAGTAACGTGTCCATCCTCCTCTGTGACAGTAACGTGTCCATCCTCCTCTGTGACAGTAACGTGTCCATCCTCCTCTATGACAGTAACGCGTCCATCCTCCTCTGTGACAGTAACGTGTCCATCCTCCTCTATGACAGTAACATGTCCATCCTCCTCTGTGACAGTAACATGTCCATCCTCCTCTATGACAGTAACGTGTCCATCCTCCTCTGTGACAGTAACATGTCCATCCTCCTCTGTGACAGTAACGCGTCCATCCTCCTCTATGACAGTAACATGTCCATCCTCCTCTATGACAGTAACGCGTCCATCCTCCTCTATGACAGTAACGCGTCCATCCTCCTCTATGACAGTAACGCGTCCATCCTCCTCTATGACAGTAACGTGTCCATCCTCCTCTGTGACAGTAACATGTCCATCCTCCTCTGTGACAGTAACGCGTCCATCCTCCTCTTTGACAGTAACATGTCCATCCTCCTCTGTGACAGTAACGTGTCCATCCTCCTCTATGACAGTAACATGTCCATCCTCCTCTGTGACAGTAACGTGTCCAGGTTGACATCACCAGCTAGAGCAGCAGCAGACTTGTCTGATGAGCTGCTGCTCAGTAAATCAGGTGCTGAATGCAACAAGATGTCTTTATATGAGACCTCCATGTCTGCTGCTCCAGGAGTCCTCTGGTCCAACCAGCAACCAGCAGAAAGGACTCCTCCTTCAGCTGGACAGCTTTCCCATTCACTGGTTTCCACCATAACAGGCACCAGTGACCTACTGGTCACAAGTTAGATCAGCTCAGCCGGGGGCTCATCAGTATCTCCACACCGCTTCACCCTGAGAGCCTCCTCAAGGAGAGAGTCCAGCTCCATCTCTAGACTTTAGGGGTCATTTCATCAACAGATTCATGTTCTGGGTCACAGATCTTCTAAGAAACATAACACAGAATGTAATTTACTGTCTGGTGTCTTTTATCTCTCTCTTCTCTCATCTCTCCAGACTCTGTCAGGCTGCTGGATGGAACCAGTCTGTGTTCAGGTAGACTGGAGGTGAGGTCTAACCAGTCTACCCAGTCTAACCAGTCTACCCAGTGGTGGTCCTCAGTGTGTGAAGAGGACTTTGACCAGCAGGATGCAGAGGTGGTCTGTAGGGAGCTTGGCTGTGGCGCTCCTTCAGTCCTCCAGGGGGCGCTCTATGGAGAAGTGGAGGCTCCAATGTGGACCAAAGAGTTCCAGTGTGGAGGCCATGAGTCTGCTCTCCTGGACTGTAGAAGCTCAGGCTCAGAGAGAAACACCTGCTCACCTGGCAAAGCTGTTGGACTCACCTGCTCAGGTAGAAGAGGAGCTGCAGCTTTGATCTGCTTCATCTCTGTTCTCCTGGAACTCACTTTGTTCTTTACTGACGACTCTCTGCTTTCTGTCCAGAACCTGTCAGGTTGGTGGGAGGAGCCAGTCGCTGTGAAGGAACACTGGAGGTGAAACCTCAAGGAGACTGGAGACCAGTAGAATACTATGACTGGAGACCAAGACATTACTCTTACTGGACCATGAAGGAAGCAGCTGTTGTCTGTAGAGATCTGGACTGTGGCTCTGCTGTTTCTGTGAGAGAGAGAAAAGAGTCCTCAGATAGATCTGTGTGGAGTATCAACTCTTACTGTGTTCACTCTGGATCTGGTCTGAGAGATTGTGTAACATCAGGTTCCTCTTCCTCCATCGTGGATCTCACCTGCTCAGGTAAATCCATCAGTGTCCTCCTCTGTGTTCCATGTAACCCCTGTGTTGGGTCCAGTCCCTCCTCTGTGTACATGTAACCCCTGTGTTGGGTCCAGTCCCTCCTCCAGCAGTGATCTGTGTAGAGCCTCTCTGAGGCGGCTCTATCCTTCATGAGCTTCACCTGTTCAGGTTCCTCGTGGTCTGCTTCAAGGTGACTTGTGTTCATGTCTAACTCTCCTGCTCCACCGTGTTGCTGAGGTGGAGACATGTTGGTCATCAAGGTCAAGGCCCATCTTCTGAGGTGTGGATCCTTGTTCCATCAGTGAGTCCATAACTCTTCATCATCAGCTGTTCCCTTGATGTGATCTCATGTGAATCTGCAGAGAGGATCTGTCCAGCTGGAACACTGATGCTGTTTCTAGAAGTCTCTGTTGAACAGCATGAAGAACCGGGAGCACCACTCCTTCTCTTAGGCCCAATCCCAATCTCCACCCTAAACCCTCAAGCCCTGAACCCTCAGGCACTCATTGACGTCAGCTGCTAAATGGCTGAGTGTGAGAGGCTGTGAGGGCTTGAACTGGTGTGAATATGAATGGGACAGCACTTTGCTGCAACATCAC
Source organism: Myoxocephalus aenaeus (assembly GCA_038501785.1). Lineage (NCBI taxonomy): Eukaryota > Metazoa > Chordata > Actinopteri > Perciformes > Cottidae > Myoxocephalus > Myoxocephalus aenaeus. The sequence continues at coordinate 6,372 of JBAMJR010000397.1, forward strand.
ATGACCACATACAAAAATATTGTGTACAATTGTGTATTTATTTTATACTTTTTATTCACTGATTTGAACGTCAACTTCACGAGATGAGAAGTCATTTGAAATGATCTATTTAGTCGTTTTGTCAAAACGAAATGTTTGATGAATGTAAAAAAAATATTTATATATATATATTTTCTGCTTGCTTTCCTCTGATTTCATGTGTTTTTCTGTTCCATCTTTAATCCGTAATGTTATAGTGTATTTTATCGAGCTGAACGCCCACGTGTCTCTTTGTTTACCCTTTTTTTTTTTTTACGTCTTCATGCTTCCATTGGGAACTGCGTGTTTAGCGTCACATTGCTATGAACTGTGGGTAATTCCCTTAGGCAAAGTCAGCATCTAATGCTGATTTACGGAAAGGGATCATAAAGGGCTCAAAATGTCTGCCAGAGAGACTCAAGCACTCGACGATGTGACAATGGGACACCCCTAAACACTCACGGACTTTGCGAGAGCGCGCCTCAAAGTCCGTGAGTCCATAAGGGTGGAGATTGGGACTGGCCCATAGCTTCTGTCTCCTGGACATTACCCAGCATGCACCAGCCAGCCAGAGCTGCCAGACATTACCCAGCATGCACCAGCCAGAGCTTTACTGTGATGTATTATTGGTGGTTGTTGAAGTTGTGAAGGGATGTTTGTAGGAGCCGACATGTCAAAGTGTTCCTGGTCCAGGGATGAGTTTGATGACCTTCCTCTCTTCATGGTTGTGTGTTTGATGTGTTGTCACCTCGTGTTGAGTTGTATCAGGACGCCTGTGTGGTTCCACTGTTGTAGAGCAGAGCGAGAACCAGAGAACAAGAGATCCTTCACTTCAGGATTCTATTCTTGGGACTAAGTGTCTCACAATCAGCTGGAAACCAGTCAGGTGGACTGGTTGGGCACCACTGGTCTAGACCTGGTGTCTGACCCAGTTATGTTAGGTTGTTACCATGGTGACCATTCTACTGGTGTCATATATACTGTATGTATTGAAGCAGTATTATGGTATGTTATGTGTTGTTATGATTATTAAGATTATTATTATTGACTATCTGTATTTTTTTATTGTGTCTTTGAATTGTTGTTTCATCTTTTATTTACTGTCTGGTGTCTTTTATCTCTTTCATCTTCTCTGATCTCTCCAGACTCTGTCAGGCTGCTGGATGGAACCAGTCTGTGTTCAGGTAGACTGGAGGTGAGGTCTAACCAGTCTACCCAGTCTAACCAGTCCACCCAGTCTACCCAGTGGGGGTCCTCAGTGTGTGAAGAGGACTTTGACCAGCAGGATGCAGAGGTGGTCTGTAGGGAGCTTGGCTGTGGCGCTCCTTCAGTCCTCCAGGGGGCGCTCTATGGAGAAGTGGAGGCTCCAATGTGGACCAAAGAGTTCCAGTGTGGAGGCCATGAGTCTGCTCTCCTGGACTGTAGAAGCTCAGGCTCAGAGAGAAACACCTGCTCACCTGGCAAAGCTGTTGGACTCACCTGCTCAGGTAGAAGAGGAGCTGCAGCTTTGATCTGCTTCATCTCTGTTCTCCTGGAACTCACTTTGTTCTTTACTGACGACTCTCTGCTTTCTGTCCAGAACCTGTCAGGTTGGTGGGAGGAGCCAGTCGCTGTGAAGGAACGCTGGAGGTGAAGCCTCAAGGAGACTGGAGACCAGTAGAATACTCTGAAAGGAGACCAGGAAGTTTAACTTACTGGACCCTGAAGGAAGCAGATGTTGTCTGTAGAGCTCTGGACTGTGGCTCTGCTGTTTCTGTGAGACGGAGAGAGGAGTCCTCACTGAGATCTGTGTGGAGGATCTACTCTCCCTGTCTTCTCTCTGGATCTGCTCTGAGAGATTGTGTAACATCAGGTTTCTTTTACGCCATCGTGGATCTCACCTGCTCAGGTGAGTCCATCACGTAAGCAGGAAGTCTCCTCTTTCAGTCAGACGTAAAATCATATTTCTGCGATGTATTATCGCGACGCTATGAATATTTTAGAAACGTAGAGAAATGTAGAGTGTCATACCGCGACCTCGCGGTCCCTGTGGACAAAGAGTTAATGAAGACAGGGTCGATGTTCCTCTTCTGCAGCTAGTTGAATAGCATGTCCACATTTGGCATGATCTTGCCCCGTCTGTAGCTAAACAAACGTTTTCTCTTTGTTGAGCAGTGGTAGCAGGCTAACGTTAGCCCACTAGCTAACCCCTCGCCGCTGCTTGGTTTCCGGAGGGCAATGCCAGGAAAAACGCTGCACTCCGCCGGTGGCTCCCCTCATTACAGCAGCCAGTCATAGCGCTGTAGCGATGGTGTCCGCGGTCGCGTTCTGGACATTGATGTACTTGGAAAAAATGCTCTTGTAGGTTACCGTTAGCGCCGATGTAGCGTAGCATGAGCATCGGCTGGCAGTGGGTGGAAATGTCCGTCGTCTCGTCCACTTGCCGATAAAATCAGCGTTCTTTACTTCCTCCAGAATGTAATCCCTTATAACCGACAGCAGCATGCAGTCCAAGTCCTGGAGAAGAGATTTGATCTAGTTAGGTTTGAGTCTTCTTGCAAGAGTAGCGCTCCTGCTTGGATGTTCCATTGTCATGTCTACAATGGCGCTGCGAGAGACGGGCAGACGAGAACACAAGAGATGAGAACGAGAGACTAGCCGTGAACGCGCACCATGGGGCCAACTGAGAATGGCCCCTCCGGAAGTCTTTTAAAGGGCGCTGGTTGGATAAATTGTATGTGACTCATTATCATCTTTAATCAGTGATTGGCTAAACTGCGTATTAGACCCGTCTTCCTTGGGCCAAATCGATCTGGCCCCACCACGTGCACTAGCAGCAGAGGTGAACCAGCAGAGAGGACAAGCAGGAAAGCAGATATTTTGAGCAGATATCTTATTTTACAAATATTACTGGGTATATTCTATAGCTCAAAAACACAAAAATTGACAATTTGTATAATTTATTAATATTATTATTAATATTGGGGCCAGGCCCCGTGGCCCTCTATTGGCCGGCCTCCATTGAACACAAGACAAAATGTAATTTACTGTCTGGTGTCTTTTATCTCTTTCATCTTCTCTCATCTCTCCAGACTCTGTCAGGCTGCTGAATGGAACCAGTCTGTGTTCAGGTAGACTGGAGGTGAGGTCTAACCAGTCTACCCAGTCTAACCAGTCCACCCAGTGGGGGTCCTCAGTGTGTGAAGAGGACTTTGACCAGCAGGATGCAGAGGTGGTCTGTAGGGAGCTTGGCTGTGGCGCTCCTTCAGTCCTCCAGGGGGCGCTCTATGGAGAAGTGGAGGCTCCAATGTGGACCAAAGAGTTCCAGTGTGGAGGCCATGAGTCTGCTCTCCTGGACTGTAGAAGCTCAGGCTCAGAGAGAAACACCTGCTCACCTGGCAAAGCTGTTGGACTCACCTGCTCAGGTAGAAGAGGAGCTGCAGCTTTGATCTGCTTCATCTCTGTTCTCCTGGAACTCACTTTGTTCTTTACTGACGACTCTCTGCTTTCTGTCCAGAACCTGTCAGGTTGGTGGGAGGAGCCAGTCGCTGTGAAGGAACGCTGGAGGTGAAGCATCAAGGAGACTGGAAACCAGTAGAATACTATGACTGGAGACCAGGAATTGACTCTTACTGGACCCTGAAGGAAGCAGCTGTTGCCTGCAGAGAGCTGGACTGTGGCTCTGCTGTTTCTATGAGAGAGAGAGAGAGAGAGAGAGAGAGAGAAGAGTCCTCAGAGAGATCTGTGTGGTGGATCAACTCTCCCTGTCTTCTCTCTGGATCTGCTCTGAGAGATTGTGTAACATCAGGTTTCTCTCACGTCATCCTGGATCTCACCTGCTCAGGTAAATCCATCAGTGTCCTCCTCTGTGTACATGTAACCCCTGTGTTGGGTCCAGTCCCTCCTCTGTGTACATGTAACCCCTGTGTTGGGTCCAGTCCCTCCTCTGTGTACATGTAACCCCTGTGTTGGGTCCAGTCCCTCCTCTGTGTACATGTAATCCCTGTGTTGGGTCCAGTCCCTCCTCTGTGCTCCATGTAACCCCTGTGTTGGGTCCAGTCCCTCCTCCAGCAGTGATCTGTGTAGAGCCTCTCTGAGGCGGCTCTATCCTTCATGAGCTTCACCTGTTCAGGTTCCTCGTGGTCTGCTTCAAGGTGACTTGTGTTCATGTCTAACTCTCCTGCTCCACCGTGTTGCTGAGGTGGAGACATGTTGGTCATCAAGGTCAAGGCCCATCTTCTGAGGTGTGGATCCTTGTTCCATCAGTGAGTCCATAACTCTTCATCATCAGCTGTTCCCTTGATGTGATCTCATGTGAATCTGCAGAGAGAATCTGTCCAGCTGGAACACTGATGCTGTTTCTAGAAGTCTCTGTTGAACAGCATGAAGAACCGGGAGCACCACTCCTCTTAGCTTCTGTCTCCTGGACATTACCCAGCATGCACCAGCCAGCCAGAGCTCCTGGACCTTACCCAGCATGCACCAACCAGCCAGAGCTTTACTGTGATGTATTATTGGTGGTTGTTGAAGTTGTGAAGGGATGTTTGTAGGAGCCGACATGTCAAAGTGTTCCTGGTCCAGGGATGAGTTTGATGACCTTCCTCTCTTCATGGTTGTGTGTTTGATGTGTTGTCACCTCGTGTTGAGTTGTATCAGGACGCCTGTGTGGTTCCACTGTTGTAGAGCGGAGCGAGAACCAGAGAACAAGAGATCCTTCACTTCAGGATTCTATTCTTGCGACTAAGTGTCTCACAATCAGCTGGAAACCAGTCAGGTGGACTGGTTGGGCACCACTGGTCTAGACCTGGTGTCTGACCCAGTTATGTTAGGTTGTTACCATGGTGACCATTCTACTGGTGTCATATATACTGTATGTATTGAAGCAGTATTATGGTATGTTATGTGTTGTTATGATTATTAAGATTATTATTATTGACTATCTGTATTTTTTATTGTGTCTTTGAATTGTTGTTTCATCTTTTATTTACTGTCTGGTGTCTTTTATCTCTTTCATCTTCTCTCATCTCTCCAGACTCTGTCAGGCTGCTGGATGGACCCAGTCTGTGTTCAGGTAGACTGGAGGTGAGGTCTAACCAGTCTACCCAGTATAACCAGTCCACCCAGTGGGGGTCCTCAGTGTGTGAAGAGGACTTTGACCAGCAGGATGCAGAGGTGGTCTGTAGGGAGCTTGGCTGTGGCGCTCCTTCAGTCCTCCAGGGGGCGCTCTATGGAGAAGTGGAGGCTCCAATGTGGACCAAAGAGTTCCAGTGTGGAGGCCATGAGTCTGCTCTCCTGGACTGTAGAAGCTCAGGCTCAGAGAGAAACACCTGCTCACCTGGCAAAGCTGTTGGACTCACCTGCTCAGGTAGAAGAGGAGCTGCAGCTTTGATCTGCTTCATCTCTGTTCTCCTGGAACTCACTTTGTTCTTTACTGACGACTCTCTGCTTTCTGTTCAGAACCTGTCAGGTTGGTGGGAGGAGCCAGTCGCTGTGAAGGAACGCTGGAGGTGAAGCCTCAAGGAGACTGGAGACCAGTAGGATACTCTGAAAGGAGACCAGGAAGTTACCCTGACTGGACCCTGAAGGCAGCAGCTGTTGCCTGTAGAGATCTGGACTGTGGCTCTGCTGTTTCTGTGAGAGAGAGAGAAGAGTCTTCACGGAGAGCTGTATGGAGGATCTACTCTTTTTGTCTTCTCTCTGGATCTGCTCTGAGAGATTGTGTAACATCAGATTCCTCTTCCTCCATCGTGGATCTCACCTGCTCAGGTAAGCCCATCAGTGACATCATCAGTGACATCATCAGTGACATCATCTCTGACAGCAGTGTTTCCAGCATGTTCCTTCCTCTCAGTGACAGTCAGGTTTCCATTGGACTGAACTGTAAAGTTATCCAGGACAAGACATCCTGAGACACATCTGCCTGTCTGTCTTCAGCCTGTCTGTCTTCAGCCTGTCTGTCTTCAGCCTGTCTGTCTTCAGCCTGTCTGTCTTCAGTCTGTCTGTCTTCAGCCTGTCTGTCTGTCTTCAGCCTGTCTGTCTGTCTTCAGCCTGTCTGTCTGTCTTCAGCCTGTCTGTCTTCAGTCTGTCTGTCTTCAGCCTGTCTGTCTTCAGCCTGTCTGTCTTCAGTCTGTCTGTCTTCAGCCTGTCTGTCTGTCTTCAGCCTGTCTGTCTTCAGCCTGTCTGTCTTCAGCCTGTCTGTCTTCAGCCTGTCTGTCTTCAGTCTGTCTGTCTCCAGCCTGTCTGTCTTCAGCCTGTCTGTCTTCAGCCTGTCTGTCTGTCTCCAGCCTGTCTGTCTTCAGTCTGTCTGTCTTCAGCCTGTCTGTCTTCAGCCTGTCTGTCTGTCTCCAGCCTGTCTGTCTTCAGCCTGTCTGTCTGTCTTCAGTCTGTCTGTCTTCAGCCTGTCAGTCTCCAGCCTGTCTGTCTTCAGTCTGTCTGTCTTCTGTCTGTCTGTCTTCAGCCTGTCTGTCTGTCTTCAGCCTGTCTGTCTTCAGCCTGTGGCATCAGGTCCTTCTTCAGGCTCCATCTTGATCAATGGAGGGTAAATGAACTTCCATCATCTCTGTGTTTACAGACCTGCTGCTTCAGCCAATCATCTCTGTGTGCTCCTCCATGGACGGGGTCTCCGAGGCCCAGCAGCAGGGGGCTCAGGTGCTCAGGGGCTCCAGCTTCACCATCGTCTGCTCCATCCAGCCACAGTACCCAGGAGGCTCCTTCCAGCTCACCTTCAGCTCCTCCAACACGGCTCACAACTCCACCCAGCCAGCTGTCAATCACTCTGCCCACTTCCTGTTTCCTGCTGCAGAGCCCGCCCACCAAGGAAGCTACAGCTGTGTTTATCACGTCTCTGTTTCCTCTCATGACTTCTCCTCTGAGAGCCGTCTGCTCTCCCTCACTGTCCCAGGTGAGCTACCTGTCTCCATGCTGATTGGTCCAAAGGGACTGGACATGATCAGCTGACCACAGAGTCCATGCTGTTGTTTGTGGATGACCATGTGACTCCTTCATTGTGTGAACACTCATGTAGTAACCAGACCTAAACAACATCTAACAGCTGACTATGTGCTGCAGCATTTAAGGGCTTTTAAGGGGTTTCTGCACGGATTAAGAACTCTTTAAGAGGTCAAATATAATAATATATAAATATCAATATCATTGACACATTATTATCATACATCTCATTTAATTTGTACCTTTAATGTAAATCAATGGAGGTTCTGCTTTGGAGGTAAATTAAGAAAAGGAAGCGCTTAACAAGAGCATGAAAAACATCTGTGAACTTCCACCTTAAAATAACAATAAAGGCATAAAATAGAGAATTACTGTATTTTAATGGAAGTTTTGATGAATAGATTAATAATAGATTCATTTTTAAACGAGTGTTTAGAGTTTTCTTCTATAACTCTCTGGTTCACACAGTGAACATGAAGTAGACATGAGAGGAACTCGTGATGTAGGCTTCAGGTTCAGTGGGAGCTGTGGGACTTGTGATGTCATGTGATGATGTCATGTGATGATGTGATGTGCTGTGATGATGTCATGTGCTGTGATGATGTCATGTGATGTCATGTGATGATGATGTCATGTGATGATGATGTCATGTGATGATGTCATGTGATGTGATGATGTCATGTGATGATGTCATGTGATGTGATGATGTCATGTGATGTCATGTGCTCCATCAGATCCAACCCCTCTCATCATCAAAGCTGTCGTCCTGCCGCTGGCTCTGCTGCTGGTGAACACCGCCCTCTACTGCTTCTGGAAGGTATGACACCCTGTTGTTGAGACCAGCGGCTGGAATGAAGCTCTCCTGTGTGTTTGTGAACTGAAGACAGGACTGTGCTGTCATGTCTCTCCAGGCCACCAGGGGGCAGACGCCGGGCAGACGGGAGGACATCGAGATGGATTATTATAACCTGAGTGTTCCTGCTGCAGAAGAAGGAGCTCAGGGAGCAGAGTAGCTCCTCCAAGCAGCTCCTCTCCATCCAGATGATTCATACCACGACCACCAGCAGCTCTCTTTCATACGCATTGGAACCAGAAGGGATATGATATCACACCATTACAGCCGGTCCTTCTTCCTCTCAACAAGGGCTCTCCTCATAGGTTCTGACTTCCTGTCTGTGGCTCTCAGCTCCAAGCCCATTGGTTCCTGCTGGAGAACCTTTAACAACACCTCAGACAGGAAGCTTCATTTAGAACTAGACTTGAGATCCGGTTTACCAGAGTCCAAGCAGCCGGGTGTCAGGAACCAAAGACCATCAGGAACAAAGTTAATGTGAGATATAAAAAATAATATCTAGAATATATATTCATAATAACACACACAGCTGAGATCAGCCCCAAACATCTCATTTATTTGTCATTTGTTCTGACTTGAGGGAACTTCAAGACATTTGACTATTTAGCTTATTGTTGAACTTCAGGATTTTACTTATCTTTAATAATCAATAGCTTTACTTGTTTCACTAGAGTTATTCTTATTTTTGTACTTTTTGCATTGAAAACATTTTGTAATTACGGAATTTAAAGATATATTAAAGATTTGACCTAATTCATAATGTTATTAATGATTTTGAACATTTAACTTAATTAATGATTTTGCGTATTTCCTAATAAATAATAATAGTTTTACTTAGATCATAAGCATTTTGCTTAATTTTGTAATCAAGGGAATTACTTATTTCATAAGATTTTTATAATTAAGAACTTTGCTTATTTCATAAGAATGTTGCTTGTTTTTTTATAATTAAGAATTTTGCTTATATCATAAAAATGTTGTTAAGGATTTTGCTTGTTTTTATAATTAAGGGTGTAGTTTATTTCATAAAAATGGTGTTATAATTAAGGATTTAGTTTATTTCATAAGAATGTTATTAAGGGTTTTGCTTAAATCATATGCATTTTGCTTCATTCTGTAATTAAGGAAATTACTTATTTGATTAGAATTTTGGTTATTATTGTATTTCATGAATTGACCTAATTTTGTAATTAAGGAATTCAAAAAAATAAAATAAAAGATTTTGCTTAAATCATGCCAATGTTTGCTTTAATTGTGTAATTCATAATCCTTTTCATTAGCATGTTGCTTATTTAGTTCATAAACTGAGTCATTTTGTTGAGGAGTGTTAGACCCAGATGCAGTACGACAGACTCCAGAAAGGCTTTAACAGACTTTATGCAGGTTAAACACCAAAATCAGTCCAGGGTGGGTTTCAGGAGGGGGCGGAGTCAGGTCTCGTGGTCGGGACAGAAGGCTTTGGCGATGTGTAAACCTGGCAGGGTCAGTGATCGGTTCACAGGAGGGCGTATTACTGCTCATGCTAAAACAACCCCACAGAGAGTTTACACAGATTGTGTCAGGCTGGAGCTGAATGCCCTCCGCTTTGAAGGAATGAAAGTCAAGATGTTTCATGTAGACAATATGTTTTAGTCCAAGGAATAAAGCACCCTTTTGACTTGTGGTAGTAGTCTGCTCAGATTGGACATCCTCTGAATCTGAGTTGTTGGTCTCCTGTTGCAACATTGTTTTCAAAATGTGTTACTTGCATACAAAGTAACTCTCAAAGTAACTTTTCCACTAGTATAGAGTGTTTGCTTTTTAAAAACTACATACATTATTGATATCCTCTACTTACAATTGAAGAGTGGAGTTATTTCATCCAAGGATTTTCCTTTGAATTGGTCCATTCCTCCTTGCAGAGCAAAAATATTTGTTCTCACTTTTATCATTTGGTAGGTTGGTTCAGGGAGTCTGTAAAACTCCCTATGGACATCAATATCATGTCCCATGGACTTTGCCAGCTGGTCTAGTTCATGACGTTTTAGATTAAGAAGCTGTGAAACTATGGCAACATGCTTTCTTAATTTGGTGGATGTCATTTTCTGGGCTTGTGGCTCCACAGCTTTCTGTAATTTGCAACGCTTGTCTCCAGAGGTCTGTTCTGACATGCATAGCAAAGCAGAACTTTCAAGGCAGATTTTCTGTTTGATAGGTTTCTTGTCTTTTCGGTATGAATTGTCCTTTTCCAGAGGACAGGACTGAACAGTTATGGTGATAGGTTATAACTTTGCCCAAAAGAAGATTTTGTTTGCATGCAAGTGCCTTGGCCACTTCAGCTTTATCTGAATGTTAATGCTTGAGATGTCTGGTAATCTTTGCATATGGCTTCTCACAGTTAAGGCAGTAATTTCTGTAAAACTGTCTAGTCATTAAGCTGGAAGTTCTTTATATCACTCCTGATAGTTTCAGAAACGTCATTAATGGGGGTGCGTTGGTGTTTTGATTGGCGACAAAAGCCTGTCCTAGACCAGCCAGTGACTCTGGAGTGACGACCGCAGCGTTTCTAGCGTTTAATGTGACTCCTTTTGCATTTGAGTGTTTTGCCACGCACAGTGTTATATGCTATTGATCTCATCTGTCAAGTCACCAAGATAATGCCCCTAGGGGTGGAACCAGCTCTCCCCTCCGTGATGTAAAGACGACACTGTCACGATACAACACCCTCTCCTGCAGCGTGTCTAGCATGGGCCAAGACCAGCCTCTCAGCGCCTTCATCACATGAGATGTGAGGGCGACTGGTCGGTAGTCGTGGTGGTGTTCACAGAAATGTATATATTCTGTGACGCAGTCGCTCGAGGAGTCATGATGGAGGAGCCCCGAGAGCGAGCTTCCAGGAAGTGTTTTAACGCTGGACACGCCCCCTCACTGCTCATCTGTTATGTGATTGGACGCTGCAGCTGAGCGGACTGATGCTGGAGTTTCATACCAGAGACGATCACAGATTAAACTCAAGTTGTACATGATGTAAAATGTAAGTGGCTTTGGATAAAATGTAATATATTTGTGTTTTCTTATTCACCATCTGGTTAAAATATGTTCATTATAGGTCTGAACAACAAAACGATCACAAACTGTCTTCAAAGGTTTGATCTGTTCTTTCCTTCAATAACTTTTACGTATGTAATTAAAATCAGAGCTGGAGAGAGAAAACACTTTTTGAAACACGTAATGAAGAAAAACCATAATTGTATTGTGGGTTATTTTATAATGATGTGACAAACAGAATTTCAAAACATACAGCTGTAAATACTACAAAAATAAGACTCAGTCCGCAGGTAGAAATCGATCCTGCGCGTATAAGCAGGACACAGTATAAATACACACACTGTGTATAAATACACACACTGTGTATAAATACTCAATGCAGTTTGTTTAACAGGACTACAGAGAAGACATCTCCACTCGGACACTGATGATAACTGTCTTTATTAGTAGTAGTTTAACACTTAAATCAACTGCAAACATTATACGATCGTTTTTAATCAATATTTTAAGTGGATTTTTATCAGAATGTTTACTAAAACAGTCCGGAGCAGAAAACAAGTCCGTTACACTGATCATGTGTCATGATGTGATCAGCTGTCAGGCGGCCGCAGTCATCAGAAACCGACGTCGCTTCACGTGACGCTTCAGAGGAAAGGACGTCTCACGTCTCTTAAACATACTTCCTTGTGTCCTCTCTCCTCGCTTGGTTTCCTTGCGTCTCTCCGCATCACTGGTGGGAAGGACTAAGACGCAAGGAAAGGACGCAAGTGAAGGAAACAGGGATGCAGTTTAGAGACTTGGGATGTACACAGTGAGGGAGAGCAGACGGCTCTCAGAGGAGAAGTCATGAGAGGAAACAGAGACGTGATAAACACAGCTGTAGCTTCCTTGGTGGGCGGGCTCTGCAGCAGGAAACAGGAAGTGGGCAGAGTGATTGACAGCTGGCTGGGTGGAGTTGTGAGCCGTGTTGGAGGAGCTGAAGGTGAGCTGGAAGGAGCCTCCTGGGTACTGTGGCTGGATGGAGCAGACGATGGTGAAGCTGGAGCCCCTGAGCACCTGAGCCCCCTGCTGCTGGGCCTCGGAGACCCCGTCCATGGAGGAGCACACGGAGATGATTGGCTGAAGCAGCAGGTCTGTAAACACAGAGATGATGGAAGTTCATTTACCCTCCATTGATCAAGATGGAGCCTGAAGAAGGACCTGATGCCACAGGGCTGAAGACAGACAGGCTGAAGACAGACAGGCTGAAGACAGACAGACTGAAGACAGACAGACAGGCTGAAGACAGACAGGCTGAAGACAGACAGACAGGCTGAAGACAGACAGGCTGAAGACAGACAGGCTGAAGACAGACAGGCTGAAGACAGACAGACAGGCTGAAGACAGACAGACAGGCTGAAGACAGACAGGCTGAAGACAGACAGACAGACAGGTGTGTCTCAGGACTCTGGAGGTTGAAGCTTCCAGAAACCAGCCCACCTCTCTTCAGGATGTCTTGTCCTGGATAACTTTACAGTTCAGTCCAATGGAAACCTGACTGTCACTGAGAGGAAGGAACATGCTGGAAACACTGCTGTCAGAGATGATGTCACTGATGATGTCACTGATGATGTCACTGATGGGCTTACCTGAGCAGGTGAGATCCACGATGGAGGAAGAGGATTGTGATATTACACATTCTCTCAGAGCAGATCCAGAGAGAAGACAGTCAGAGAAGACCCTCCACTTAGGTCTCTTTGAGGACTCTTTTCTCTCTCTCACAGAAACGGCCGTATGTTTGACACCCCTGAATTACATCGTCACAAAGGAGGGCACTGATGGGCTCACCTGAGCAGGTGAGATCCACGATGGAGGGAGAGGAATATGATGTTACACAATCTCTCAGAGTCAGAGGGGATTTATACAGAGAACAGTCATTATGGATCACCCATTTAGGTCTCTCTGAGGACTCTTTTCTCCGTCTCACAGAAACAGCAGAGCCACAGTCCAGATCTCTACAGGCAACAGCTGCTTCCTTCATGGTCCAGTCATAACCATCTACTGGTTTCCAGTCTCCTTGAGGCTTCACCTCCAGCGTTCCTTCACAGCGACTGGCTCCTCCCACCAACCTGACAGGTTCTGGACAGAAAGCAGAGAGTCGTCAGTAAAGAACAAAGTGAGTTCCAGGAGAACAGAGATGAAGCAGATCAAAGCTGCAGCTCCTCTTCTACCTGAGCAGGTGAGTCCAACAGCTTTGCCAGGTGAGCAGGTGTTTCTCTCTGAGCCTGAGCTTCTACAGTCCAGGAGAGCAGACTCATGGCCTCCACACTGGAACTCTTTGGTCCACATTGGAGCCTCCACTTCTCCATAGAGCGCCCCCTGGAGGACTGAAGGAGCGCCACAGCCAAGCTCCCTACAGACCACCTCTGCATCCTGCTGGTCAAAGTCCTCTTCACACACTGAGGACCCCCACTGGGTGGACTGGTTAGACTGGGTAGACTGGGTAGACCTCACCTCCAGTCTACCTGAACACAGACTGGGTCCATCCAGCAGCCTGACAGAGTCTGGAGAGATGAGAGAAGATGAAAGAGATAAAAGACACCAGACAGTAAATTACATTCTGTGTTATGTTTCTTAGAAGATCTGTGACCCAGAACATGAATCTGTTGATGAAATGACCCCTAAAGTCTAGAGATGGAGCTGGACTCTCTCCGTGAGGAGGCTCTCAGGGTGAAGCGGTGTGGAGGTACTGATGAGCCCCCGGCTGAGCTGCTCTAACTTGTGACCAGTTTTAATGTGATGTGCTCAGATCAATAATTAACGTACAAGTAGACTGATAAACATGGGTTTTCAAGTTCATGAAGGTATTCAGGTTCAGGCCAGCTAAGGACACACACACACACACACACACACACACACACACACACACACACACACACACACACACACACACACACACACACACACACATACAGAGTACACATGTTGTTCTTGTTCTTCAAACTGAAACATGCACATTGTGTAAACATTGTAAATAGTTCATTTTTCTATAGAACATATTTTGACAGTAAATATTTTATTTGAAAACAAGAACTGTGTAATATTAATGTGTCATGTGCACACGCCCCATGCAGCTTGATCTGTAGCATGAAGACATGTCTCAGTCCTGAGGCTGTTGCAAACACAACTTATTGACTCACAACAGGGATCTAAAAGCTCCATTCAGAAGGAAAACCAGACTGGACCATTTCTGAGAGGATCCTCCATCCTTCCCTGAGCAGACTGAAGTGATCAGTCAGGTGATGCACCTTTATGTCTGTGAGAAACCTTTCTCCACTATGAACTGTAATACATGCAGTACAGGTCCAGGCTTAGTGATCTGGATCAGGGTTTCACTGTGATCTGGATCAGGGTTCCACTGTGACCTGGATCAGGGTTTCACTGTGACCTGGATCAGGGTTCCACTGTGATCTGGATCAGGGTTTCACTGTGACCTGGATCAGGGTTCCACTGTGACCTGGATCAGGGTTCCACTGTGACCTGGATCAGGGTTTCACTGTGACCTGGATCAGGGTTCCACTGTGACCTGGATCAGGGTTTCACTGTGACCTGGATCAGGGTTCCACTGTGACCTGGATCAGGGTTTCACTGTGACCTGGATCAGGGTTCCACTGTGATCTGGATCAGGGTTTCACTGTGACCTGGATCAGGGTTCCACTGTGACCTGGATCAGGGTTCCACTGTGACCTGGATCAGGGTTTCACTGTGACCTGGATCAGGGTTCCACTGTGACCTGGATCAGGGTTTCACTGTGACCTGGATCAGGGTTCCACTGTGACCTGGATCAGGGTTTCACTGTGACCTGGATCAGGGTTTCACTGTGATCTGGATCAGGGTTTCACTGTGATCTGGATCAGGGTTTCACTGTGACCTGGATCAGGGTTTCACTGTGACCTGGATCAGGGTTCCACTGTGACCTGGATCAGGGTTTCACTGTGACCTGGATCAGGGTTTCACTGTGATCTGGATCAGGGTTCCACTGTGACCTGGATCAGGGTTTCACTGTGACCTGGATCAGGGTTCCACTGTGATCTGGATCAGGGTTTCACTGTGATCTGGATCAGGGTTCCACTGTGATCTGGATCAGGGTTTCACTGTGACCTGGATCAGGGTTCCACTGTGACCTGGATCAGGGTTCCACTGTGACCTGGATCAGGGTTTCACTGTGACCTGGATCAGGGTTCCACTGTGATCTGGATCAGGGTTCCACTGTGACCTGGATCAGGGTTTCACTGTGACCTGGATCAGGGTTTCACTGTGACCTGGATCAGGGTTCCACTGTGACCTGGATCAGGGTTTCACTGTGACCTGGATCAGGGTTTCACTGTGACCTGGATCAGGGTTTCACTGTGACCTGGATCAGGGTTTCACTGTGACCTGGATCAGGGTTTCACTGTGACCTGGATCAGGGTTTCACTGTGATCTGGATCAGGGTTTCACTGTGATCTGGATCAGGGTTTCACTGTGATCTGGATCAGGGTTTCACTGTGATCTGGATCAGGGTTTCACTGTGATCTGGATCAGGGTTCCTCTGTGACCTGGATCAGGGTTCCACTGTGATCTGGATCAGGGTTCCTCTGTGACCTGGATCAGGGTTTCACTGTGACCTGGATCAGGGTTCCACTGTGATCTGGATCAGGGTTTCACTGTGATCTGGATCAGGGTTTCACTGTGATCTGGATCAGGGTTCCACTGTGATCTGGATCAGGGTCCATGTGGCTCCGCTGTGTTCTTGCCAGGTGTCTTGCAAGAAATAGAATAAAGTACAAATGTATTCAGGGATTGCATTTGTTGGTTCGGTGCAGTTTCAATAAGTTATTTTAAAAAAATATATATATATTTGCACTGTTAAAAACTATTAATAAAAATGTATAGAAACTGCTTTTTTATGATGAAAATGTGTAAAACAAAATGTTGTGTCTGTGACAGGAAGTCAGCAAAAACTCACAATACAAACAACAATAATTTCGAGAAGAAACATAAAGAAAAATAAAATACATTATTTGTTTATTCATTAATTAATTCAATGTATTTATTTTCTTATAGGTAAGATAAATCGGCAAACATTGTATGCACGTGGTTACATACATTTACAGCAACTATTTTTATATTTTATCAATGAATCCTCTTCCTCCTCCTCTTCCTCCCTCTCTCTCTTCTCCATCTCCTCCACCTGATCTCTCCATCCTGCTGAAGCCCCGCCCCCCTCCTGCTGCTTGTCGCGAAGCTTCTGCCGCGGTCCCTCCTCCTCTCCAGGCCGCTGTCGGGCACCGCAGGGCGGGGAAGGAGCGTCGCAGGTGACCGGTGCCGCGCAGCGGATCTCTGGAGCCCTGACAGCCGCGGATACGTGTCCGGAAACGGGCAACGGCCGCGTTCATTGACGGAGAGAAGCTGCTGGAGCTGCGGGAAGGAAGGAAGCAAGGGAGCAAGGGAGCAAGGGAGCAAGGATGAGCTGCAGGAGAGGAAGAGGAGCGTTCCCCACCATGTTCCTCTTCTTGTGTCTGACGTGCACGCAGCTGCTGCTCACAGGTACGCGCACCGCGCACATCTGGAGGACGAGCCGCTCACACGTTGTGTGTCCGTGCTGCTCTCACACGTTGTGTGTCCGTGCTGCTCTCACACGTTGTGTGTCCGTGCTGCTCTCACACGTTGTGTGTCCGTGCTGCTCTCACGTTGTGTGTCCGTGCTGCTCTCACACAACCAGCTGGTTGTCTCTGAGCATTATTACCAGTGGCGGTGCGTCAATAGAGGGCGCTAGGGCGCCGCCCCTCCTAAAATTTTGCGATGAAAAAAAAAAAAGAAGAAAAAATATATATAATATATACTGTCAAAAAACATTATATATCAAATAATTTAAATAAGAAATATACCGTGTTGACGCGCTACATGTGTGTGGGAGACCGTAAGCCCCTGTCAACAACCACTTAAGTTAAATATAATATATCGCCATTCATCATCACTGAGAAAAGCCCCTCCCCTCTCGGGGCGCCGGCCAAATGTGTGTCTATGGAAAGCTAACAAACATTTCACCCTCGTTTCGGCAAGGACAGCTTCTCATTGGCGGATGAAACGTGAATCTTCGGGCGCACGAATCTGCGCCCTAGCCAATGACATCGTTTCTTATTGCAACGTGGTTGGACTATTCGTCCAATCGGAGACCTTTATCATTCCCTCACATCCATATAGCTCCCACGTAGCTACGCGAGCAACACAGCTAGCAGAGACTTTGATTATGTTAGTATGGCGACTGAAAACTCTGTGGTATCTCTACGCGAAACACCTTTCAATCCACGATCAGATGTTGACAAGAAGAGGCTGAAAGAGTTGGGACCCGAACGTCCGGATTTAAATATTCAGCACTAAAGCAGTGAAGCTACATGAACCAAGCTACATGCTAACCGGAGCTGCTAGCTGGAGGCTCCGTGTGGAGCAAAGCAGTGGCTCTGAGCAGCCGAGGAAGCGCCGGCTGTGAAGGAAGATGAGCTTGAAGGATTGCTGCAGAAGTGAGTGTCAAAATCAGCAGATGCCTGTTAGAGTTTAATGTTTTATCTTTCCCACAGCAGAACACATGTTGGACATTGTTAGATTTGGGTGGATATCATATCAGGCTATAACTTTATCTAAAATACCAATTCAACCCCCAACGTGTGTGTGTGTGTGTGTGTGTGTGTGTGTGTGTGTGTGTGTGTGTGTGTGTGTGTGTGTGTGTGTGTGTGTGTCATAGCTACAGCCATCAAGGTGGCTCCTGGCCTTTTGTCTATGTTGCTGAGCCATCAAGACACACAAAACATAGTTTTTTGTCTGTAGTATGAAGCCTGTTTGTAGTAGATATTTCCCCACAACTTATCTTACTGTCTCTGTCTCTCTCTATATATTTATCTGTAGGTTTGTGACACCATACTTGGACACACCAGGGAACGCTTTGCCTTCAAAGACCACCTCACCAGTGCCACCTTACTGCAGGGCCCCCAGTTTGAATGCTACGTCAATGTATTCCCTGAAGTTGCTCTGGCGCCACATTGAATGTTTCTTAAACCATTCTGCTCTGAACCTCTCATGCCCAAAGTTACAGTTTGTTGATAGTTGTTATTGGACACTGTTGAGCACTGTGTTTTCTTGAAATAAAGCTTTGTTTTTTAGAATATTCTACTCCAAACATCTTTTCTTCTCATTGTGGAGTGCTATTTAAACCGCGCCGCCCAACTGCGCCCCCCCCCAAAAAAATGTCACCAGCCGCCACTGATTATTACATAAACAGTGTTTGCAGGATGTTTAAAAATAGAAATGCTCAGAGCAGAAGAATATAATTACAATATGTTGTAGTCACGTGGTCATCTGTCAAAACGAACATGTGTGTGTGTGTGTTACTGTGTGTGTGTGTCTGTTTTTGAGTGTGTGTGTTACTGTGTGTCTGTTACTGAGTGTGTGTGTGTGTTACTGTGTGTGTGTCTGTTACTGAGTGTGTGTGTGTGTGTTACTGAGTGTGTGTGTGTGTCTGTTACTGAGTGTGTGTGTGTGTTACTGTGTGTGTGTGTGTGTGTCTGTTACTGAGTGTGTGTGTGTGTGTGTGTGTGTGTGTGTGTGTGTTACTGAGTGTGTGTGTGTGTTACTGAGTGTGTGTGTGTGTCTGTTACTGAGTGTGTGTGTGTGTGTTACTGTGTGTGTGTGTGTGTTACTGTGTGTGTGTGTGTGTTACTGAGTGTGTGTGTGTGTCTGTTACTGAGTGTGTGTGTGTGTTACTGAGTGTGTGTGTGTGTGTTACTGT
>JBAMJR010000397.1:27500-57500 GCA_038501785.1 Myoxocephalus aenaeus
TGTGTGTGTGTGTGTGTGTGAGAGACCCACTTACCTTCACAGTTGGCGGTTGCGTAACTCTTGAGATAAACAGCATCGACCTTCAGAGTGACGGTGAAACAGAAACAGACAGACAGGTGTGTGTGTGTGTGTGTGTGTGTGTGTGTGTGTGTGTGTGTGTGTGTGTGTGTGTGTGCCGGTTGATGATGAGACGCAGTGAGACAGGTTCGTGAGACAGACAGACGGGTTCTTCTACGGTTTTGGGTTTACTGGCTCCAAAAGTCGGCATGGAGAGAATAAATACCAAAGTTATCGAGCTCCATATTTATTATTTCGGTGTGTGTGTGTGTGTGTGTGTGTGTGTGTGTGTGTGTGTGTGTGTGTGTGAGGGATTTTTGGAAAACATTTAATTTCGTCTCTTCCTGTAAACCCCTCTGATATCTGATTGGTCCCCCCACTGCCTCAAGGCTATCAGCTAATTAGTGGCCATTAAGGTGTGTGTGTGTGTGTGTGTGTGTGTGTGTGTGTGTGTGTGTGTGTGTGTGTGTGTGTGTGTGTGTGTGTGGACAGAAATAGCACCTGATCCCAACAGAAAGCGCAGCGGGATAATGGCATTACCTGGACGACAGCCAATCAGGTGGCCCGTTGAGCTCCGTCCCCCTCTAAGCCAATCACAGATCAGGGATTGATTAGATCAGGAAGTGGAGCGAGAGGCATTGAACCTGCTCTCTGTGTCAGTGAGGGAAACGCTTCCTGTGGTCGACCAACAATGTTTACATGTTCACTTGGTAAGGTTGTTGTTGTTTACTTGTTTTTCTTTTGATGAGGTTTGTTTAAATGTCTTTTAGCTGCTTTAAGTGATTCTACTGCAGATTATCGCTGAAACTGTTATTCATCAAAATGGGTTTATAACCGATTCATCATTTAAGTAAAAAAAAAAAATCGTTTGAGGTGTTTTGTGAAAGTGAATTGAATATTTTTAGGTTTTTGACAAAAAAAGACATTTATGGAACTTTATGGACCGAACAATTGAGGGAACGATGATTGCAGGTTGCTAGTTATGTTTGTTGTTTCAGCCGTGTTTTATTTGTTGTTTGAGATCGTTAGTGTGTGTGTGTGTGTGTGTGTGTGTGTGTGTGTGTGGTGAGGGTTATTGTTCCTGAAATTGAATTAACTGGCAAGAGAACATGTTGTTGTTTTAGCCATTAGCAAACAACCGCCCACACACACACACTCACACACACTCACGCTCACACACACTCACACTTTTTATTTCTCGGATCGACACAAAAGAAAAAAGGGAGGATCTCACTTTTTTGCCACCGATACTAATTATTGATCATTGATAATCAATAATAATAGATACAGATTGTTTGTCTTCATGTGTTAAAGCTGCATTCTCTCTCCTGACCACCAGGGGGCGACTCCTCTGGTTGTATAGAAGTCTATGCTTCATGTGTTAAAGCTGCATTCTCTCTCCTGACCACCAGGGGGCGACTCCTCTGGTTGTATAGAAGTCTATGCTTCCTGTGTTAAAGTAATAATATTAATTACCCCCCCCCCCTCCCTCCCTTCTCAGTACCTGGCTGTGGATGTGAGGAGGCTGAACGTCAGTCTTCTTCGGTGGTTTCGGGAAGGCGTGGCGGCGGCGCTGGGCGTTCCTGCGGGACACGTGCACATCAACCGGCTGAACGTGAGACCCGACATCCCCACAATCTACTTAAGTGATCGGTCGGTTAAACGATTGATCGATCAATTGATTGATTGATTGGCGGCTCTCTTGCAGGAGAAGAGGAATGGCATCGAGCTCTTCGTGTCCTCTGATAGGCCGGGGATCTCCGAGCCCCGCCCCGCCGAGGAGGTCATCCAATCCCTGAACGTCCGGGTCCTCCACCGCCACCTGGGGCACTTCGGCATCACCGAGGTCTCCACCGAGGTGTGTGTTCGGTCTCCGCTCGTTAAGCCACCGTGTCACCAGTTAACACGGTTCCCAGTTGAACCGGAACACCTGTTGTCCTGAAACGGTCGCCGTCCCGCCTGAGCGAGCAGACCTTTTTCTTATTTTGAAAATCTTCCTCGCTCCCCCTGTTTCCTGCAGAAGAACGTCCTGCAGGGCGAGCAGAGGGACCACGTGTGGAGCGGAGAAGGGCTTTACACCGCCGTCCTCTTCTTCACCATCTTCGTCATCGTTATTACCTGCTTGATGGTAAAAAACACACACACACACACACACACACACACACACACACACACACACACACACACACACACACACACACTCTTGTACTACTGAACCCATCGAACCTCAAACAGACCCCATAAAGTAGAAGAAGACTGAATGTCCTCATTTTCACTTGGTCCCCACAAGGATGGATGTAAAGCACACACACACACACACACACACACACACACACACACACACACACACACACACTCTCTCTTGAACTACTGAACTTGTGGGGACATCGAACCTCAAACAGACCCCATAAAGTAGAAGAAGACTGAATGTCCTCATTTTCACTTGGTCCCCACAAGGATGGATGTAAAACACACACACACACACACACACACAGATCAGCATAGTCGCTGACATCATGCAGCTCGCCGATAAACCTTCCAACTCGGCTGCTCTGATTGGCTGAGACAGACAGCCAACTGCCGTGAGCTAATTTGTAGCCGAAAGTCAAAGGTCACTGTGTCACTGCACGCACACGCAATTAGTTCACACACAAGGAGAGAAAAGAGATGCAATGTGACATTTTATCCACAGGAGGGAGCTCTTACGCAGAGAAACCAGGTGGTTATCAGTTCATATAATCTGTTGTATGTCTCAGTTCAGCAGTTTATCTTATGATCAAATCAATAAAGCGGCTTTTTAACTAGTTTTTTGATCACTCTTTAATTCTTCGCGTGTCTTTCTCCGCTGTGCTGCTGCTGATCTGTGACATCAGGTCGATATTAATAAAAACAATATTCAGTAAATTCCTCTCCCTCCTGTCTTCTCCTGACTCATAAACCCAAAATAAAATCCTTCACTGTGCTTCAGTTGGGATATGGACAACGAAGGAGAAAAGAGTTGAAGAAAAAAAGATCAAATAAATATAAAATAAATACGACATATCTTAAGAAATATAAAAATGATGACTACTTATCAATGAATGTTGTTCTTCTCTGCTGTCTGGTCTCCAGGTTTTGTACCGACTCAAGGAGAAGGTCCATGTTTCTGACAGACAGCTGAAGGCTCCGCCCCCCGACCTCCACCTGACCTCGACTGTCCACCTGGACTCGGCCCAAATTATACACGTAAAGCAAATTATACACGTAAAGCATATTATACACGTAAAGCATATTATACACATAAGCTAATTATACACGTAAAGCATATTATACACGTAAAGCAAATTATACACATAAGCTAATTATACACGTAAAGCATATTATACACGTAAAGCAAATTATACACGTAAAGCATATTATACACGTAAAGCAAATTATACACGTAAAGCATATTATACACGTAAAGCAAATTATACACGTAAAGCATATTATACACATAAGCAAATTATACACGTAAAGCATATTATACACGTAAAGCAAATTATACACATAAAGCTAATTATACACGTAAAGCATATTATACACGTAAAGCATATTATACACGTAAAGCAAATTATACACGTAAAGCATATTATACACGTAAAGCAAATTATACACGTAAAGCAAATTATACACGTAAAGCATATTATACACGTAAAGCAAATTATACACGTAAAGCATATTATACACGTAAAGCTAATTATACACGTAAAGCAAATTATACACATAAAGCATATTATACACGTAAAGCATATTATACACATAAAGCAAATTATACACGTAAAGCATATTATACACGTAAAGCATATTATACACGTAAAGCAAATTATACACATAAGCTAATTATACACGTAAAGCAAATTATACACGTAAAGCAAATTATACACGTAAAGCAAATTATACACGTAAAGCAAATTATACACGTAAAGCAAATTATACACGTAAAGCTAATTATACACATAAAGCATATTATACACGTAAAGCTAATTATACACGTAAAGCATATTATACACGTAAAGCAAATTATACACATAAGCTAATTATACACATAAAGCATATTATACACGTAAAGCATATTATACACGTGAAGCAAATTATACACGTAAAGCAAATTAATGGCAAACAGAAGGCCTGAAGGAGACACACTTATTATTATATTTGTACATGTATATTTAAGCATGAAACAATAATTTGTAGATCTTTTTTTTTTACATTTAAAACTATTTATTCTTGTTTGTTTTTGTTCCACATGCTTTAGAAGAGAGAGAGAGAAATAGAAATCCTTTTTTTATTCGTCATAGTACATACATACATGAAATGTGTCCTCTGCATTTAACCCATCCTTAATGTCTTAGGGAGCAGTGGGCAGCCCTGTGAGGCGCCCACTGCTGAAACCACAAGATGTATAAACAAATAGTGCATTTTTCAATCCCAAGTGGGACGGGCCTCATTTTATTTAACAGAAATAAAATGAATAAATAATAATTGTAATGATATTTGGTAACAGCCTGTAGTTTTTGTGTGTAAAAACTCTCCTCCTCCTCCAGGTTGTGACTTCAGGAAGCATGGTCCAAGCTGAGCGCCCTGCAACTGTAGCCACGCCCATTCGCCAGCAGCAGCCAATCGTAGCCTTGCGCCGCTTCGCCCCTCCCCCAGCCGTCCCACTGCCCAGGTAAGTCAGCTGACAAGCGCCTCCCAACATTCCCCCATTTGGGTTAAATTAAACCCACATGACCTCTCCTCCTAGCTCCGCCCCCGTCTTCGGTAGCCACGCCCCCCTGGTCTGCGCCGCCCCCGTGACAGCCAATAACGAGCTGAGGCTCTGCCCCTCCCCCTTCAGGATGAAACCTGCAGCCGGACTGCAAGAGAGGTAAGGAGGTGTTTTAGCCCCGCCCCTCTGCATGCTGTCGCTTATATTGAATTAATTAATAATAACTTTATTCATACATTTAAGTTCTTCACGTGATTCTACGATTCCTAAAACACGAATAATACTAGAATCTTTAAATGGAACTGTGCAGAAATACAGGTTTAAAATACACAACAATATGCCGTGTTACATGTTTAAAACCTTAATATGTCTGTTTGTCATGTTTAAAACCTTAATATGTCTGTTTGTCATGTTTAAAACCTTAATATTTTGGTTTTCATGTTTAAAGCCTTAATATTTGTTGACCCGAGAAAACCTTTTCCAGCCAATACGCCGAGCCGATCCGACTATTTGTGTAGAAAGTAGAAAAAAAACTCTAACGACAGATCAACTATGAACTCTGATGATTATCTACAAAGATAATATAAATATTTCTAATTCAACCTTTTAGTTCTGGACAGAAACACCTGAGAGGCTGATTGTTTATGGAGGAAGTGAGTTTCACCTCCGACCTGCGATTGTTGGAGCCGTCAGGTGTGGAGCTGCGCGCGCGTGTGTGTGTGTGTGTGTGTGTGTGTGTGTGTGTGTGTGTGTGTGTGTGTGTGTGTGTGTGTGTGTGTGTGTGTCCTCGTCTTCCAGTTCACACACATAAGCACCCAAGGGTCTATTCAGATAGTGGTCTTCCTTTAAAAATGCAACCAGTTAATTAATAAAAACTAAAACAAGCTAATTTCATTTTGTCATATTTTAAATTCTTTAAAATCTCTTTAATTTTAAGCAATAAATACAATAATTTCAGATCTTTTATTATTGGTCATAGTTTTGTCATAATTTTGTGTTTTCAGTTCATCTCATAAATAGTATATGTTTTGACTTTGTTAATTTATATTTATTAGTAAATGTGATAGTTTTGACTCTCTAAACATAATTAATAGGTATTATCTCACAAAGTGAATTGTGTTGATCTTATATTTTACATCCAGTAGATCAAAGCTTTTAAATTAAGGTGTCATTATTATTCTCATCATTTAAATTTAGTACATCGCATTTTAGTTTTGACTATATATTAAAATAATTATTAAAATAAAATAAAAATCATAATTCTGCCTCACAGATTCAAATTCAAGCAAGTATTAATATAAAAATCTTTGTTTTCGATGTTTCAGATAGCGCTCTTCAGCTAGCGCTCTTCAGTTAGCGCTCTTCAGTTAGCGCTCTTCAGGTGGCGCTCTTCAGCTGGCGCTCTTCAGCTGGCGCTCTTCAGTTAGCGCTCTTCAGGTGGCGCTCTTCAGCTGGCGCTCTTCAGTTAGCGCTCTTCAGTTAGCGCTCTTCAGGTGGCGCTCTTCAGCTGGCGCTCTTCAGTTAGCGCTCTTCAGTTAGCGCTCTTCAGGTGGCGCTCTTCAGTTGGCGCTCTTCAGTTGGCGCTCTTCAGCTAGCGCTCTTCAGCTAGCGCTCTTCAGGTGGCGCTCTTCAGTTGGCGCTCTTCAGTTGGCGCTCTTCAGTTGGCGCTCTTCAGCTAGCGCTCTTCAGTTAGCGCTCTTCAGCTGGCGCTCTTCAGCTGGCGCTCTTCAGTTGGCGCTCTTCAGTTAGCGCTCTTCAGCTAGCGCTCTTCAGTTAGCGCTCTTCAGGTGGCGCTCTTCAGCTAGCGCTCTTCAGCTAGCGCTCTTCAGCTAGCGCTCTTCAGTTAGCGCTCTTCAGCTCTTCCTCGTTCCACACGTCCCCCTCGACCTTTGACCTCTGAGAAAGTAGTTCCTGATCAGACGGTGAAGGTCGTTGGGGAAATAAAGCTCATTTTTCAAAAGGAGACGTTTTAAGTGCTTTCTCAGCTCTTTCCTAACTTTCCCTCTCGGGTGGCGTCGCAGCAGGAAAAGAAAACATCTTTATCTGCTCTCACTCTTCCGTTGCTCGGGGGTTTGAACCCCCGGAGGCCATTTTGTTCTGGTTGCATCAGCCGTACAGCGAAGGGAACACTGTATCCTCAAGGTGAGGAAAGGAGTTCAGGATCAGAGAGAACAGGATGTTTGTCCTGGTGTCTGTGTCTCTTTGTGTGTGTGTGTGTGTGTGTGTGTGTGTGTGTGTGTCGTCCACTCTGGATGGCAGCCAATCAGCAATCAGACGAATAGGAAGTAGCGGCATCCTGGACAGGAAGCCGGCCGACACGTAGCCAGACGAAGACTCCGCCTACACACTTACGATTTATAAAAAAATAAATATCCATTTGATTAAAATGTAAAAGATTTAATTACATTTGTTTATAATAAGATTTAATGGAAAAATACTATAAATTTTAACTAATTTGATTAAATAGGATTTTTTTTTTAATTTATTTTTACCATTTACTGATTTATTTTCTATTTTAAAAGCAATCACTACTAAAATCTCAGAATTTTGATTACTAAATCTTATAATTTTTAAAGTTTCCCCCCCAAAATGTTGTCATAAAGTTAATTTCATTAATCTCATAAACGTTTGGTTTAGTATATGATGTTGATTTAGTATAATTGTGATTCATTAAATCACATAAATGTGACTAAATGTCTTTCTTTTTAAGTAACTCATCATTTTGTAAATTTTTACAAATTAAAATACATAATTACAAATAAAGAAATTGTAATTTTCTGAATCCGTTTAACTTGTCAAGATGAATTGTTGGCAAAATCCAAACGGCACTTTCCTGAACTTCAGCAGAACAGAAACTTGTTGAGAACATTTAGTCATAAATAAAAATAAATAAATAAAAATAATGCACAAGTTGATGAACAACAGGAAGTCAGAGGAGCTTTCCTTTGGCCGGCTCGGTTCTCCAGTAACCGGTTTGTCCCTCCAGACGCGGCTCCAACGTCTCTCTGGTGTTGGACATGTCGGCGCTCGGCTCCGTGGAGCCGCTCAACGCCGCCGCCGCCGTCGCCGTGGTGACGCCCAGGGAGGCGGCGGCCAGAGAGTACCTGCTGGCGGCCGGCCGGCCAATGGCGCGGCAGCAGCTCCGCGACGCCGTCAGCAACACGCACAAGCTGCACGCCGAGTTCGCTGTAAGAACACGGGACGTTTGAGTGAGAACCAAGAGGTCGTGGGTTTGAATCCCACCACGGTCGCTCAACCGCTCAGTTTATACGAGTTTATACTGGACTGTGTCACCACAACAAACCATGTATAGCTCTTAACTTATCCTTAACTCTAGTACTAATAATAATACTCCTTAACTGTAATACTAGTATAAATACTCCTGAACTCAAGTAATAGTACAAATACTCCTTAACTCTAGTAATAATAATACTCCTTAATGTTCATGTTATGAACTCTTGTAATAGTACAAATACTCTTTAACTGTACTACTAGTACATATACTCCTTAACTCTATTAATAGTACAAATACTCCTTAACTCTAGTAATAGTACACATACTACTTAACTCTATTAATAGTACACATACTACTTAACTCTAGTAATAGTACAAATACTCCTTAACTCTAGTAATAGTACACATACTCCTTAACTCTAGTAATAGTACAAATACTCCTTAACTCTAGTAATAGTACACATACTCCTTAACTCTAGTAATAGTACAAATACTCCTTAACTCTAGTAATAGTACAAATACTCCTTAACTCTAGTAATAGTACAAATACTCCTTAACTCTAGTAATAGTACAAATACTCCTTAACTCTATTAATAGTACACATACTCCTTAACTCTAGTAATAGTACAAATACTCCTTAACTCTATTAATAGTACACATACTACTTAACTCTAGTAATAGTACAAATACTCCTTAACTCTAGTAATAGTACACATACTCCTTAACTCTAGTAATAGTACAAATACTCCTTAACTCTAGTAATAGTACACATACTCCTTAACTCTAGTAATAGTACAAATACTCCTTAACTCTAGTAATAGTACAAATACTACTTAACTCTATTAATAGTACACATACTACTTAACTCTAGTAATAGTACAAATACTCCTTAACTCTATTAATAGTACACATACTACTTAACTCTAGTAATAGTACAAATACTCCTTAACTCTATTAATAGTACACATACTACTTAACTCTAGTAATAGTACAAATACTCCTTAACTCTAGTAATAGTACACATACTCCTTAACTCTAGTAATAGTACAAATACTCCTTAACTCTAGTAATAGTACAAATACTCCTTAACTCTAGTAATAGTACAAATACTCCTTAACTCTAGTAATAGTACAAATACTCCTTAACTCTAGTAATAGTACAAATACTCCTTAACTCTAGTAATAGTACACATACTCCTTAACTCTATTAATAGCTCTTACAACCAGAACCACTAACAGTTAACCATTAAGAGATTAGCACTAGCAAGTAGCGTTTGTGGTTGGCGTTAATTATTATTGAATAGTCATTTGCGTTAGCGAATATTTACTATTGATTAGCGATTAGCACGGCAGATTAGCATAAGCTAATTGACGATACATTGTGAGAGTCTGGCTATAGTTATCATAACGTAGTCAAGCTTAGCTGTTTGTGTGCTGCTTTTTAATGTAGCATGAAGTCATGGTGGAATTAGCATGCTAGCTAGCTAGCTAGCCCGCTAGCCAGCCGCTAAATGAGTAGAATTGAACAACTCGATGCTTCGTCCAAACCCTCATTGGAATAAAACTGCTGTTGTTGTTTTACTGATACTAATACTTCAAAGTACTGTGACTGACTTTGAGTTCTTCCATCTCAGGAAATTCCCATGAATTTTATTGATCCCAAGGAGCTCGATATTCCAAACCACGGGACCAAGAACAGATACAAGACCATACTGCCCAGTGAGTAGTGTGTGTGTGTGTGTGTGTGTGTGTGTGTGTGTGTGTGTGTGTGTGTGTGTGTGTGTGTGTGTGTGTGTGTGTGTGTGAAATAATCCGTGTTGCTAGGAAACAGTAACCGTCCCCAAAACAGTCTTCAACTCTTCTTTCCTGTTGAACCAGGAAGTTGTTTTATTATGTGGGAGGGGCTTAAGGTCAAAAGCCAACAACCCCAAGGACATATCGCACCTCCCTCCTCTGAATACACACACACACGCACACACACGCACGCACGCACGCACGCACGCACACACTCGAACAACACATTTACCTCACAGCATAGTTTGTTCTCACACAGCCAGCCAAGCATTAGTCTGATTAAGACATTATGTAACAGACACACACACACACACACACACACACACACACACACACACACACACACACACACACACACACACACACACACACACAATTATTGTTTTTAGTTTGTGCACTTGTGTTTTCGAGAGGGGGCGGGTTATCAATGTAACAGTGAAGGGGAGGGGTTCCTTCCTTCCTTCCTTCCTTCCACCAATCAGGGGTGAGGAATGCTCCCCGAGAGCGGCTGTCAATCAAACTCCTTCCTGTCTTTGAGTTGAGTCGTCTTTTCTAAAGTGTTCGCTGTACGAGGCTCTGGTGCCAGGACCCAGTCTAAAAGAGGGTCAAGACCCAGTCTAAAAGAGGGTCCAGACCCAGTCAGGACCCAGTCTAAAAGAGGGTCCAGACCCAGTCTAAAAGAGGGTCCAGACCCAGTCAGGACCCAGTCTAAAAGAGGGTCCAGACCCAGTCTAAAAGAGGGTCTAGACCCAGTCAGGACCCAGTCTAAAAGAGGGTCCAGACCCAGTCTAAAAGAGGGTCTAGACCCAGTCAGGACCCAGTCTAAAAGAGGGTCCAGACCCAGTCTAAAAGAGGGTCCAGACCCAGTCTAAAAGAGGATCCAGACCCAGTCTAAGAGAGGATCCAGACCCAGTCTAAGAGAGGGTCCAGACCCAGTCTAAAAGAGGGTCCAGACCCAGTCTAAAAGAGGGTCCAGACCCAGTCTAAGAGAGGGTCCAGACCCAGTCTAAGAGAGGGTCCAGACCCAGTCAAGACCCAGTCTAAAAGAGGGTCCAGACCCAGTCTAAAAGAGGGTCCAGTCCCAGTCTAAAAGAGGGTCCAGACCCAGTCCGGCCTGACTCCTGCCCGTCTGTTCTAGACCCTCATTCCAGAGTGATCCTGAAGTCCAAGAGCTGCAGCGACCCTCTGAGCTCGTACATCAACGCCAACTACATCCGGGTGAGTCCAGAGGATCGGTGGTTTGGATCTCGACCCACATTCCTCTAAAGCGTATGCATGAAACACTTTAACGTGATGAGCCGTGTTCTAATGACAGATTCATTGTTGATGTGTTTTTAATTCACTAATAGTTTTTCATCCTGTTTGTTTGTTTATCAAGTTTTTTTTAAATGTACAATATAAGTAGAAGTGTCAAGAAAATATAAAGTATAAAGTACATAACATTTTTACTTAATTACAGTAAATGTACTTTGGTACTTTTCACCGCTGATGGTTGACAATAAAAATAAATAATCAGAGAACAAACATCAAACACACTGAAGTCCTCACATCATCCATCTGGAATGTCCACACACACACACACACACACACACACACACACACACACACACACACACACACACACACACACACACACACACACACACTCTCTCTCTAATGTACTCTCACTGTACTGTTGCTCTCAGACTCAATACAATGGAGCTCCTTCCTGTCAGGAAGCGTCACGACACAATTCAACCTGTCCGGCCTCATAGTAGTACAAATACTCCTTAACTGTAGTACTTTTACTAATACTCCTTAACTCTAGTCCTAGTACAAATACTCCTTAACTGTAGTACTAATAATAATACTGCTTAATGTTCATGTTTTGAACTTTAGTAGTAATACAATTACTCAGTACCATGAGCTCTCTGCATAAAACAAATAAAGTAGTAGTAGTAGTAGTAGTATATGTGTAGTAGAATAATGTATTTTAGCTCGATGTTCCTCCGCTGCTGACGCTGCCGTGTGATTGGCTCAGGGTTACCTCGGCGACGAGAGGGCGTTCATCGCCACGCAGGGCCCGATGGTGAACACGGTGAACGACTTCTGGCAGATGGCCTGGCAGGAGGAGGCGCCGGCCGTGGTGATGATCACCAAACTGAAGGAGAGGAACGAGGTGCGGCCCCACGGAGATCACCTCATTCACCAAACCACAGAGATCACCTCATTCACCAAACCACAGAGATCACCTCATTCACCAAACCACAGAGATCACCTCATTCACCAAACCACAGAGATCACCTCATTCACCAAACCACAGAGATCACCTCATTCACCAAACCACAGAGATCACCTCATTCACCAAACCACAGAGATCACCTCATTCACCAAACCACAGAGATCACCTCATTCACCAAACCACAGAGATCACCTCATTCACCAAACCACAGAGATCACCTCATTCACCAAACCACGGAGATCACCTCATTCACCAAACCACAGAGATCACCTCATTCACCAAACCACAGAGATCACCTCATTCACCAAACCACGGAGATCACCTCATTCACCAAACCACAGAGATCACCTCATTCACCAAACCACAGAGATCACCTCATTCACCAAACCACAGAGATCACCTCATTCACCAAACCACAGAGATCACCTCCATTCACCAAACCACCGAGATCACCTCCATTCACCAAACCACCGAGATCACCTCCATTCACCAAACCACGGAGATCACCTCATTCACCAAACCACGGAGATCACCTCCATTCACCAAACCACGGAGATCACCTCCATTCACCAAACCACCGAGATCACCTCATTCACCAAACCACGGAGATCACCTCATTCACCAAACCACATAGATCACCTCATTCACCAAACCACAGAGATCACCTCATTCACCAAACCACGGAGATCACCTCCATTCACCAAACCACGGAGATCACCTCCATTCACCAAACCACCGAGATCACCTCATTCACCAAACCACGGAGATCACCTCATTCACCAAACCACATAGATCACCTCATTCACCAAACCACAGAGATCACCTCATTCACCAAACCACGGAGATCACCTCCATTCACCAAACCACGGAGATCACCTCCATTCACCAAACCACCGAGATCACCTCATTCACCAAACCACGGAGATCACCTCATTCACCAAACCACGGAGATCACCTCATTCACCAAACCACAGAGATCACCTCATTCACCAAACAACAGAGATCACCTCATTCACCAAACCACAGAGATCACCTCCATTCACCAAACCACAGAGATCACCTCATTCACCAAACCACAGAGATCACCTCATTCACCAAACCACAGAGATCACCTCATTCACCAAACCACAGAGATCACCTCATTCACCAAACCACAGAGATCACCTCATTCACCAAACCACAGAGATCACCTCCATTCACCAAACCACAGAGATCACCTCATTCACCAAACCACAGAGATCACCTCATTCACCAAACCACAGAGATCACCTCATTCACCAAACCACAGAGATCACCTCATTCACCAAACCACGGAGATCACCTCCATTCAAGAGACTCTCTAGAATCTCATTGGTGATCTTTGCTGTTGCAGAAGTGCGTGCTGTACTGGCCGGAGAAGAGAGGCATCTACGGGCCGGTGGAGGTGTTGGTGAACGCCGTCAGGGAGAGTGAGCACTACACCACCCGCTGCCTCACGCTGAAGGTGTGTGTGTGTGTTTGTGTGTGTGTGTCTGTCTGTGTGTGTCTCTGTCTGTATGTATGTATGTGTGTGTGTGTGTGTTGTGTAGCGTGGAAACAGACGTTGTGTGTTCTTGTGTGCAGTGTGGGAATCAAACCCGCGGCCTGCAGCACTACTGGTTCACCTCGTGGCCCGACCACAAAACCCCCGACTCCACCACGCCGCTGCTGCTGCTGGTGAGCGAGGTGGAGAGAGAGAGAGGGGCGAGCGACGCCACGGGACCCGTGATCGTCCACTGCAGGTAGAGAGAGAGAGGCCTTTCTGCTGCCGCTAAATGTTGTGGAGTTAACATTACCCATGATCCTCTGCTCTGCTTGCAGCGCCGGGATTGGCCGGACCGGCTGCTTCATCGCCACCACGATCGGCTGCCGGCAGCTGCAGCTGGAGGACCAGGTGGACGTCCTGAGCGTCACCTGCCGGCTCCGAGCCGACAGGTAGCGTCAGCACAGTTATCAGGGTTCTCACGCTCATGGAGAACCTGGAACAGTCATGGGAGTTTAAAATGGTTATTTCCAGGCCTGGAAAAGTCCTTTAAAAAAATTAAATCCCAAAGGTTTAGTAAAAGTCATGTAAATGTGTTATATTCATGTGTTCATGACGTTCATTTACGCTGAGTTTGAAATAATTAATATGCTTTTAAAAGAAAGACTCAAAATATAAGCAGGCATACATACAGGCATCTATATAAATGTTTATTCTTTTAATCAAACTATTGTCTCATTAATTTGAGTCATTTAAGGTTTACTGTATGCTTTGTGTTCTCATTGTTAGTTTAAATACTACATTTACTCACTTTTTACTGTTTACACCCAGATTTCACTAAATGTTAGGTCATGGAAATTTGGTTTAAAGTCATAGAAAATTGGTTTAAAGTCAGAAATTTTATTTAAAGTCATAGAAATGCTGTTTAAAGTCATGGACAATTGGTTTAAAGTCACGGAAATGTTGTTTAAAGTAATGGAAAATTGGTTTAAAGTCATGGAAAATTGGTTTAAAGTCATAAAAATTTGGTTTACAGTCATGGAAATTTGGTTTAAAGTCATAGAAATTTGGTTTACAGTCATGGAAAGTCATGGAAATTTGGTTTAAAGTCAGAAATTTGGTTTAAAGTCATAGAAAATTGGTTTAAAGTCAGAAATTTGATTTAAAGTCATAGAAATGTTGTTTAAAGTCATGGAAATTTTGTTTAAAGTCATAGAAATTTTGTTTAAAGTCATGGACAATTGGTTTAAAGTCACGGAAATGTTGTTTAAAGTAATGGAAAATTGGTTTAAAGTCATGGAAAGTCATGGAAATTTGGTTTAAAGTCACGGAAATTTGGTTTAAAGTCATAGAAATTTGGTTTACAGTCATGGAAAGTCATGGAAATTTGGTTTAAAGTCAGAAATTTGGTTTAAAGTCATAGACAATTGGTTTAAAGTCATAGAAATTTGGTTTACAGTCATGGACATTTGGTTTAAAGTCATGGAAATTTGGTTTAAAGTCATAGAAATTTGGTTTACAGTCATGGACATTTGGTTTAAAGTCATAGAAATTTGGTTTAAAGTCATGGAAAAGTCATGGAAATTTGGTTTACAGTCATGGAAATTTGGTTTGAAGTCATGGAAAAGTCATGGAAAAGTCATGGAAAAGTCATGGAAATGTGGTTTAAAGTCATGGAAATCCATTGGTCAAAATGTGTATGAACCCTGAGTGACAGTGACAGTGAGGAAGTTGTAACTGGTCCTGGATCAGTCTCAGTTTAGTGCTGCTCACAGCTGATCGTCACCGTAACGACCGTCTGTCTCCACAGGGGCGGGATGATCCAGACAGGTGAGCAGTACGAGTTCGTCCACCACGCCCTGAGTCTGTACGAGGCCCGCCTCTCTGCAGAAACCGGCCAATGAGGGCGCACCGACCACACGGGAGGCGTCGGCTCGGACCCGGAGGCGCTCGCGTAGCCGAGTCCTTTGAAGCAGCTGCGATCTCTCCGAGATGACGGAGTCCTTCAGGCGACCTTTGGGTTTCGACGGACGACCAATCAGGACGGCGAGTGGGCGGAGCCTGCTGAAGGGAAAGGACGAAAAGTACATTTCAGAAAATGGACACATATCCGTTCTTCTGCTTCTCTGGTGTTTCTTCTTCACGTGTCGTCGGCGATCGGTTCTTCGGAGGAGCCGGAAAGACTTTCTTCTCTTGTCTCGACTGTTCTTGAGCGTCCTGTTGACCTCCTTTCTGTCACGGAGACGTAGTCCAGTAACACTGTTGTGTTTCTGTGTCTTATAGGAGTTAACAATGCTTTTGTATCGTGGTGTTCTTATTATCTGAAAATGACTGTTAGCTGGTCGCTGCGTTGGTTAAAATGCTGCTGTGACGTCCGCTCTCCGTAAGTTCCTCCGGGATCCTTTTAAATGCTTCTTCAACGATATTTTCACAATCTCAACAACTCGAACGTCCTTTTAAACAGAGACGCTAAACGTCAGTAAACTTTCAGCTCTAAGTAACTTAAAAAGTTAACTTTGCTAACGAGCAAGCTAACGCTACTTTCTGACATGTTTGCAAGACCCCAGCTGTGTTTCCATGAACTTATTGTTAAGCATCGCATTAGAAAGATGACCATAAAACTTAAACATAAAAATTCCATAAAACTTCCTCAATTAGCACATAAAATATCCTCATCGCTTGAGGTGGTTTTTTCTCCCTTTTTTCGTTTTTTGGAAATGCCTTTGCCGATTGAGTTCTGAGGTCCAAGATATTTCCATGAAGCGCAAAAAACATGGTCCCACTAGCCGACATGAAAGAACAATTAAAATCCTCCCAAATTGCAGTGATTTCCTGGAGATTCATCCGAGGCGACTTGTTCTAAACCTCAACTTCTTCTTCTACTCTTGTTTACTGGCGGATGACAGCCAATGCGTAAAGTTCAGCCTTTGGCACTAACTTCTGATAAAACTACTAAGTTGATTTGCTCTAGTGCGTCTAATTCACATTTTCTTTCTTTTTTGTGCGACATTTCAAAAGTTTTCTAAAAGAAATTGTTTGCCAATTGAATGGAAACACGACTCGCGTTGAATAACTGAGCTAACGTAACTTTGAGAGGGAAAACATTCTTTCTTTCCTCAGACGGTAACTCACGGGGAGCCGACGTCACAGCGACCTCCAGCCATGCGACGAAAAGCTCAAAGCTAACAAACCAATGTAACGACAAACAAGCTAATGCTAAGCTAGTTCTCGTAGTATACAGCAATCTCCATAGAGGCTAATTGTAGCGTCAGTAGTTCAGCGTTAATCCGTAATGCTTTAATGCTAATAAATGGATGCTAACATATAAGCTCATGTTATTATTAGCCCGCTATGCTAATGCAATATTTTGTTCAAACCAAGTATTCAACTGCTAAACCATGCTGGTAAAAGAATGTGTTTTACAGCAATTATTCACAAGTGCGTCTCACATAAAGCTTCGACGGTACAAAGCAAGAATTACGGGAAATACATTTTTGCAATGCTAACAAAGTAATTGATCCGTATATTGTGCTAACGACCCAAAGTCATATAAAAGATCAATAAAATGTATAAAACTCAAAGAAATTGAGGCTATTGGAACACAAGCTGTACCTCAAAAGTAGCCAATCGCTGTGAGTCACACTTTATAGATTGAATTAACTAATTAAGATGAATCCCGATTGGCCAAATTGTAAAAATCTAATTTGCTGTGAAACGTTGTGCTTTGTCTCAGAGTTTTCACTCTCCGTCGTAGTTAAACTTACTCAAACAATTCCTCAGTTGTGTATTAAAGTCAATATTTTGCTTTATACCAAAAAAAAAGTTAAATAATTTACACCGCGATGGTGCAGTCACCTCATTGACGTGCTGTTGTAAACTATCTTAGTGAGTACGTTACTTTTTGGTGTATCAAAGTAATAATAACTTTATTTTTATACAGTTTTTACATGTTTTTCATGTGTGTTAGCAGCTATCAGCCGTTTGTCTACTCGCATCAAACCCAGACGTCTTTTAGAATAAAAATGTGAAACTGAAATGAAAATACTTTGTTAGTTGCTGCGGTGTCGACTTGTTTTTAGAAGTTTCCAGTGATGCCAGTGACGAAGAACATTATACATGTACCTGCTCTGTGTGGATGGGCGAACATTGTACCCGACATGTTGAAGTGCTATTAAACCCAATGTGTTGCGGTTAA
Organism: Myoxocephalus aenaeus; assembly: GCA_038501785.1. Classification (NCBI taxonomy): domain Eukaryota; kingdom Metazoa; phylum Chordata; class Actinopteri; order Perciformes; family Cottidae; genus Myoxocephalus; species Myoxocephalus aenaeus. The sequence goes on from JBAMJR010000397.1 coordinate 45,231, forward strand.
ACCACAAACCAACACGGAGATCTTGCTGCTAAAAAACGGGAAAAGTCGGAAACGTTCGACGGACAAGAAACGAGAGAAACGTTGAAGGACTTCATTTTTCTACGTACCAAATAGTTTTTTATTTATTCCTCTTCTTGTGATACAATCGAGAGACTTCGACCCGTGTTTCTTTGTCTTCAACCCAGTCGGTTCAGGATCCATCTCCAGATCAATATTTTGGAGGGTGATAGTGATGTAATTCCCAGTTTGAACTGAATCGTTGGGTGTGACCCACTGCCTCTGACGTAGTACTGCGTGTGTCCACTAGGTGGTGGTTCATGTCCTGTACTTTGTTGTTGTTGACTGTTGATGGAGCTTAAAGGGACGCGAGGCAAGACATTAACTTTAAATGAAATCATACATCATTGTCGGCGTTGTGCTAATGGTTACCATTTATAGGAATGTAACTTATTTACTTATTTCACAGATCCCATAGTTCACACTAATTGTCGGTGCCGTGCCATTGGTCAAACCGAAACATAGCTAATTGTTCTGCAGAAGTATTTCCAAGTGTTTCTACGATGGCGAAGGCGTGACCCGCCCTCTGATTGGTTTAGCCAGATATTCTGACCCCGACAACCAACCTCCCTCCCTCCTGGTGCATGAACCCAACCAACGAAGAAGAGAAGCAGCCAATGGGAGGCCTCAGGGCCCAAAGAAAGTATATGTTAGGAGGAAGGGGCCTTTGTCTTCAGGATAATGGACTTAGAAATTCCATATAAATGTAATCTTACTAACTCTATCCAGTTAACAAGACGAAAAAATTCACGAACTTCACCCAGACGCCCATTTCACTGTGTTGAAGAACACATCTATTAACACATTAATAACACATAGATTTTAATAAACATAAAATGTTCGCGTCCCTTTAAACTTCTGCCGTGTGACGTCACATCTCACCTGATGCTGATATTTATTCAAACTGTTTTACTAATCGACCTGAATGTTGTAACAGTCTGGAACTTTAGCCACTGAGTAGTGCTGTAACCGCTTTTTCTACTTCTATTTACAGACACACATATATATATATATATATATATATATATATATATATATATATATATATGGGGATATATTGTTACCTGTAATCTGTGCATAAACAATGGACATAAAGACTCTTGACTCAACTTGTTTTGGACTCTGATGTGTCTCCTGCTGGGAGAACACAATAAACACTGTACACAGAAGCAGAAAAAACTAAGAAAACACTTTACGCTAATAACTCAACATTTTAGTTGAGAGCGCCGAGTGAGAAGAAAAGAGAGAGAGACAAAGAGAGAGTGAGAGAGAGAGAGTGAGAGTTAGACCAGGAGAGAGACAGACAGAGACATAGAGAGAGACACAAAGAGAGAGAGGAGATAGAGAAGAGAGAGAGAGAGAGAGAGAGAGAGAGAGAGGAGGCGAGCAGGAAGGAAGGAAAGGTGGAAACTAAAAGCTCCGACCAAATGAAACAAAAACATTTTGGCTTTTAACTTGAAAACGCTGCTCAACAAAACCTCAAAACCTGGTTTTAACTTTGAACTTTCTAATTGACCAATAAAACAATTATTTATTATTATTATCTCCCTTGTAAGATAATGGTTTATATTCTTTATTCTATTACATATTCTTTGTAATAAGTGTTAGTTAATAGTTAAAAACTAAACTGGTAATATTGCATCATAAACAGTTTATTGTTACATTATAAGACATTCATAAGCACTCATAAGAAACTTGTTGAGAATTTATAGACTCTTTTAGATCCTTTTCAGTGTCTTATGGTTGTACAACAATATTATAACATTATTAAAACATTATTATAACAGCATTCAACAGCATTATAACATTATTATAACTTTATTATAACAGCATTATAACATTATTAAAACATTATTATAACAGCATTATAACAGCATTCAACAGCATTATAACATTATTAAAACATTATTATAACAGCATTCAACAGCATTATAACATTATTATAACTTTATTATAACAGCATTATAACAGCATTTGACAGCATTATAACATTATTATAACTTTATTATAACAGCATTATAACATTATTATAACAGCATTATAACATTATTATAACTTTATTATAACTTTATTATAACAGCATTATAACATTATTATAACAGCATTATAACAGCATTATAACATTATTACAACAGCATTATAACATTATTATAACTTTATTATAACAGCATTATAACATTATTATAACTTTATTATAACAGCATTATAACAGCATTATAACAGCATTCAACAGCATTATAACATTATTATAACTTTGTTATAACAGCATTATAACTTTATTATAACAACATTATAACAGCATTTGACAGCATTATAACATTATTATAACTTTATTATAACAGCATTATAACATTATTATAACTTTATTATAACAGCATTATGAACTGACGACTCTCAGTCAATTGGTTCAACGATAACCACAACATTTACACCTTTAATGCTTCTTCAGAACCATCATTGCACATAGGAGGTTCCTGTGGAGCTACATTGACCCCAGAGACGTGAAGACGTCGTCGTGGGAACAAGAACATCAGAACTTAAACTTCTCGTCTCCGAGGGAACGCTTCAAACGCGTCTCTATTTTTACCGTCTCCTCACGGAGAGGTGAGCTGCTGCTATTTATAGCTCCACTGAGGAAGTCCGTTAGTGACGCCCCGCTCCACACTGTGGAGTGAGCGAGAGACAGACGGGTGAGGGGGAGACGGGTGAGAGACAGACGGGTGAGAGGAAAGAGGAAAGAGGGCCGGCCTGAGAGGGAGGTCTGAGTCGAGGATGGACCCGAGACGGAGAAGAGAGAGGACGCTTCTGCTGGAGAATTAAAACCTCAAACAGGGATTTATTGTTCTTTTGTTGTTTGTTTGTTTGTTTGATCTGAGAAGACTCACACAGGATTACATCCTCTGGTCAGAGAACATCACCTCAGGACTATGTTCCCTCTCCGGAGCTGAAGGATCCAAGATGCTGACATGTAAAGTTCTCACTTGTTTGTGGTTCAGCTCGCTGCTGCTGCTGGTGAGTCATACATACACATACATATGTATATATGTTGTATTTATTTATGATCCGAGTCCTAAATGTGTTTAATGTGTTTCTGTGACAAACGGTGAGAAAAAGTTACAAATCTGTCATTTTTTCGTGCTGTTGATCTCAACGGACATTTATCTTTAATTTATTTAAAACTTATAATAACAATAATAATGCACATTTTCGCTTCCTTTTTGTGTCGATGACAAACTTCAATATTTAGAAAATATTTGTGGCCGAAAAACGTTTCCGGATATCAAAGTTAAAACCACAACTTTCCTCCCAACAACGACAAAAAAAATCTATTTATATTAATGTAATATTGTCGTAAAACAGTGTTTTTAAATATATCGTCAAACATAAGAATCCAGGTGATTAAAAACCACAGCGTGTCTTTATTTACACGTGTATTTTATTTATTTATGTATTTCTTCACCTCCTCGATAAAGATTCAACACGTTGAGTTGTTTCATCTTTTCACTTTCTCCTGGAGCGAACAGGAGGCTAGCAGTTCCCCCCGCTTCCAGTGTTTGTGCTAAGCTACGCTAACTGTTGTCTGAACCCATCTGGTCGAACACAGTTTATTTTTCCTCCGTCGTCATTTCCTTCTCTTCCTGTCTGTCTGTCTCTCTCTCTCTCTCTCTCTCTCTCTCTCTCTCTCTCTCTCTCTCTCTCTCTCTCTCTCTCTCTCTAAACTCCTTGAACCTCATTATCAGTGACTAATGGTTGTATTTTCTGTTCTCCATATGAAAGGTCAAAGGTCAGAACCAACAACAGTGATAAAAACGCTCACAGTTCTTTAAATATCTGTAGCTGAAGAACCTCAACAGGAACCTGGTTAGCTTAGCTTAGCATAAAGACTGGAATCTCATCTCCTCTCCTCCTCTCCTCTTCTTCCTCCTCTTCTCTCATCCTCTCCTTCCTCCTCTCTCCTCCTCTCCTTCCTCCTCATTGTCATCGTTTCACTGAGGAGTTCAGAGTTTAATGTTTTGAACACAATCTAGTGAAAGTAAAGTTTTATTTGAGGAAAGATTTTAAATAAAACACAAATAAAAACGTGTTTGATGTGTTCAAGGACAGTTGGAAAGATGAAACTCTGAGGATAATGCCGGTGTTTACAGCCTCTGACTCTTGTCTCCTTGTCGCCTCGTCTCCTCATCAGGATGCGAGCGGCGCCGCGCCCTCAGAGGCCTTGAGGTGCAGCATCTCAGTGTCTGGACCAGAATCCGGTCTGGACTGGGTCTCCCTGACCGTCAGAACCCCCGGACCCGACTGCTCCTTCAACGTCTCGTCTCAGGACGCCGGGGCCGACGCCGTCGAGTGCAGGAGGAGACAAGGAGACGAGGAGGAGGCGAGGAGGAGACGAGGAGACGAGGAGGCTAACGAGGTCGGAGGAAGGGAGCGAGGAGACGAGGAGGAGGAGGCGAAGGAGGAGAAAGGAGCTGACTCTCTGGGGACAAACCAGCTAGGAGATAAGGAGGGAGGGAGAAAGGAGGGAGGAAACAAGGAGGGAGGAGGGGTGTTCACCTGCGTGTTGGATCAACTGGAGCCTGGAACCGCCTACCAGCTGGAGATCCAGTCCCAGAAAGACCAGGAGACGGCCAACGTCACCCTGCACACCAGTAAGTCCTCACCCAGTCCTAATCCTGATTAGACCTAAACCAGACTAGACCTAAACCAGTCTAGACCTAAACCAGACCAGACCTAAACCAGACCAGACCTAAACCTGATTAGACTTAGACCAGACCAGACCTAAACCAGTCTAGACTTAGACCAGTCTAGTCCTAAACCAGACCCAACCCTGTCTCCTAAATATGACGTTCCCCCAGGACTAAAACACATTCTCAATTACGTTTGATCAGAAACGTATCTCCTCCCTGATTATGTTTGTGTTTGGCGTATTACACATACGTTTATAATCGTGTGTTTGTGTTATTGTTTTCTTGCTTTCCCGCTGAATTTAAGCATATTTTAATGGAAAAGAAAAAGGATTCTCTCAGTAGCGGCAAGCGAAGAGGGGCGGGGTGAGGCCGGTCTTCTCGGAGTCGGATTCTTTGGGAATGCAGCCCAAAGTGTGTGATAAACTCCATCTAGCAGTCATCAGCAGACTCTCGGATCTCTGTGGTCAAATCAGCTGCAGAATCTGACGTGAACAAACATTCAAACGGCCGGAAACAGCCACGGGACACAACATCCGCTTTTCAAAATACTGACTGATGGACATGCACACATCTTAACTGTACTGGTCTACAGACATGTTGTAATATGTCAAACACAACGTACTGGTACAGTTAAGATGTGTGGATGTGGTCAGAAATATTCTGAACACATCCATCAGTCAGTATTTTGAAAAACGGATGTTGTGTCCCGTGGCTGTTTCCGGTGGGTTTGAATCTGTTTCACGTCAGATTCTGCAGCTGATTTGACCACAGAGATCCGAGAGTCTGCCGAGTTGATTGCTAGATGGAGTTTATCACACACTTTGGGCTGCATTCCCAAACAACCCGACTCAGAGAAGACCGGACACAGGCCTCACAACGACGGGCAAGCGATCTTCAGACCGACTCCCGTTACCGGCCTCACCCCGCCCCCTTTCCGCTACTGAGGGAATCCTTTTTCTTTTCCATTAAAATATGCTTAAATTCAGCGGGAAAGCAAGAAAACAATAACACAAACACATGATTATAAACGTATGTGTAATACGCCAAACACAAACATAATCAGGGAGGAGATACGTTTCTGATCAAACGTAATTGAGAATGTGTGTTAGTTCTGGGGGAACGTCATTTTTAGGAGACAGGGTTGCCAGTCCAGACTTAGACCATACCAGACATGAACCAGTCCAGACTTAGACCAGTCCAGACTTAGACCAGTCCAGACTTACACCAGTCCAGACTTAGACCATACCAGACATGAACCAGTCCAGACTTAGACCAGTCCAGACTTACACCAGTCCAGACTTAGACCAGTCCAGACTTAGACCAGTCCAGTGGTGTTAGTGCTTCTACTCCAGTAAAGTATCTTCTACTCCCTCCTAAGTGCTCCATTGTGTTCTGTTGGTCTCTATTGTGTCCGTGACCTCTGACCTCTAACAGAAACACGACCTCTCTGTTGAGTCTTTGTGTGTTTGTCTCAGAGTTAAAGTCGTGCAGCTTCCTCTCACGGCGCTGTGTGTGTGTGTGTGTGTGTGTGTGTGTGTGTGTGTGTGTGTGTGTGTGTGTGTGTGTGTGTGTGTGTGTGTGTGTGTGTGTGTTGTGTCTCCACGCTGGCGAGCGTCCAGAACAGGAGTTGCACCCTCAGTGTGTATTTCCATCGTGGGCAGAGCTCGGGGTTCAGCTATTTCCTGCTTCCATTGTTTCTTTGTTCTGTTGGAAGCTCTGGGAAAGGGTGTGTGTGTGTGTGTGTGTGTGTGTGTGTGTGTGTGTGTGTGTGTGTGTGTGTGTGCGTAGGAAACAGGGTGTTGCTGCACCAGGGAGTCTCGACATTAACCTTCTCAGAAAATGCCAAACACTTGTTCTGTGGTATTTGTTTCTTATCTTCTGATTCTGAATGACCTTCAGGGTCATGTGACCTCTGTAGGTTTGTTTTATCCTCTCACAGAGGTCACGAATAATCAAAAGTTAAATGAAGGACGCCGAAATAACTACCTAGTGATGCAGATCAGTAAAAAAGTCTGACTTCACGTTCTCTTAGTTCTGGTCTGAAGACGACAAGCGAACAACTTTAAAAATGCTTGTTTTCTGAATGGAGTTTAGATCGCTACGCTAACGACGCTAACAACGCTAACAACGCTAACAACGCTAACGACGCTAACAACGTTAACGATGCTAACAACGTTAACGATGCTAACAACGTTAACGATGCTAACAACGTTAACGATGCTAACGACGCAGCTACAATGTTAGCTTTGCGAGGCTAAGCTAACATTGTAGCTGCGTTGTAGTTGTGAGCAGATATTATTAGTCCAGTGTTTATTGCTCGTATGACTATGATTCGGTGAGGAAAGATAAGAAGAGCTTTATTGAGAGTTCAGCAGCACAAATAAATAACAATAATAATAATAATAATAATAATAATAATAATAATAATAATAATAATAATAAAACTGATGAATAAAGAAAAGTCAAAAAATACATTATTCCAGGAATTTCAAATGGAAAAAGCAATTAAAGTCAAATGTCCTTTTAACTTGGCTCAGTTGTCATGGGATCTAAAATACAAAACATACTCATTAATACATATAATAAGCATTATTAATAAATGCACTTTACCACTAGTGTATTGCATTTATTAATCATCTCTTGGTAATAAGAGGTGGTTTATATGTACTGGATATGTGGTTTCATATGAGGAGTTAAAGTTTTTGGACAAATATATTATTAATAATCACTTAAAGATTTTAAACTGTTTTATCTTTACTGTACTAATGATAGAAAAGAGACCTTAATGGATAAAAAACAGCTCGTTCTTTAAAGTGAAAAAGCTCTATTTGTGCGATCCATTTTACTATTTTTAGACAACTAAAAGAATCAATATCCCTTTAAGTGGACGCTATATTTAGAATATTTACACCTCTTAAAGCCGTAATCTGATCTCTTCAAAGACACCAGACTGTGTTGGTGTTATTGAGAGACTTCGGTGACTTATAACTGTCCCTGTAAAACTGTCCCTGTAAAACTGTCCCTGTAAAACTGTCCCTGTAAAACTGTCCCTGTAAAACAAAGTCCCACAATAACATGAACTCACTGGTAAATGGAGCAGCAGCTCCTTGGTGTCTGCCATCAACCTCATTTACAGCAGACACTTGGCTGTTTGTTTGTCTCAGTGGGGCAAAGATGGCGCCGGCTGATTATATTGTTAGAGCTCACCACATAAACACACGCAGAGAGGCATTGTGGGAAAAAAAACACACCAACCAGGAAGCAGGGAGCTGAAGAGAAGGATCCTGAGCCTCAAAACACTTCAAGAGATCCAAGTCAGAGAGGAAGCCTGAACCAGTCTCAGTGTAGTCCTGGTCCTGGTCTCAGTCTAGTCCTGGTCCTCTATAGACCTCAGTCTAGTCCTGGTCCTCTAGACCTCAGTGTAGTCCTGGTCCTCTATAGACCTCAGTGTAGTCCTGGTCCTCTAGACCTCAGTGTAGTCCTGGTCCTCTATAGACCTCAGTGTAGTCCTGGTCCTCTATAGACCTCAGTGTAGTCCTGGTCCTCTATAGACCTCAGTGTAGTCCTGGTCCTCTATAGGCCTCAGTTTAGTCCTGGTCCTCTATAGACCTCAGTGTAGTCCTGGTCCTGGTCTCAGTGTAGTCCTGGTCCTCTAGACCTCAGTGTAGTCCTGGTCCTCTAGACCTCAGTGTAGTCCTGGTCCTCTATAGCCCTCAGTGTAGTCCTGGTCCTGGTCTCAGTGTAGTCCTGGTCCTCTATAGACCTCAGTGTAGTCCTGGTCCTCTATAGACCTCAGTGTAGTCCTGGTCCTCTATAGCCCTCAGTGTAGTCCTGGTCCTGGTCTCAGTCTAGTCCTGGTCCTCTATAGACCTCAGTGTAGTCCTGGTCCTCTATAGACCTCAGTGTAGTCCTGGTCCTCTATAGCCCTCAGTGTAGTCCTGGTCCTGGTCTCAGTGTAGTCCTGGTCCTCTATAGACCTCAGTCTAGTCCTGGTCCTCTACAGACCTCAGTGTAGTCCTGGTCCTCTATAGACCTCAGTGTAGTCCTGGTCCTCTATAGACCTCAGTGTAGTCCTGGTCCTCTATAGCCCTCAGTGTAGTCCTGGTCCTCTATAGCCCTCAGTGTAGTCCTGGTCCTCTATAGCCCTCAGTGTAGTCCTGGTCCTGGTCTCAGTCTAGTCCTGGTCCTCTATAGACCTCAGTGTAGTCCTGGTCCTCTATAGACCTCAGTTTAGTCCTGGTCCTCTATAGACCTCCATCAGTAAACAGACCACCAGAGAGAAGATGGTCTGGTTCTATAGAGTTCTTCTTAAAGCTCCACCTGGTTGGGTTCTGGTGAAACCAGAACCTCCTTCAGCTTTTACAAGCATCAGCCTGTTTTCTGACCGTGTGTGTGTGTGTGTGTGTGTGTGTGGTGCGCGTGTGTGTGTGTGTGTGTGTGTGTGTGTGCGCGTGTGTGTGTGTGTGTGTGTGTGTGTGCGCGTGTGTGTGTGTGTGTGTGTGTGTGTTGTACCATCAGAGCCGTCCCCGGTGAGCGGCCTGTCCGTGACCTCCAGGACCTCCAGCAGCCTGGGTGTTTCCTGGCAGGCCGGCCAGGGAAGAACGCAACGCTTCAGGCTGCAGCTGTGGGATCGAACTGGTACGTCTGAGAAGAACTTACTGGTTAACTGGTTCATAACTTACTGGTTAACCGGTTCATAACTTACTGGTTAACTGGTTCATAACTTACTGGTTAACCGGTTCATAACTTACTGGTTAACCGGTTCATAACTTACTGGTTAACCGGTTCATAACTTACTGGTTAACTGGTTCATAACTTACTGGTTAACCGGTTCATAACTTACTGGTTAACTGGTTCATAACTTACTGGTTAACCGGTTCATAACTTACTGGTTAACCGGTTCATAACTTACTGGTTAACTGGTTCATAACTTACTGGTTAACCGGTTCATAACTTACTGGTTAACTGGTTCATAACTTACTGGTTAACCGGTTCATAACTTACTGGTTAACTGGTTTATAACTGGACATGATGGTGAGACTTCCCCCAAACACATATTTATACCATCCTTTTCCCCCGAAAACTGGAGCTAGTGGTAACAAATGCTTGCTTATTATTACGCTTTTATTTTGATAGAAATATACAACAGAAAAAAATACAAATAAAATAGAAATATATATATACAAAAAAATTAATTATATATATTTCTGCAGAAATATAAATAACTGCAGAAATATACAACAGAATGTATTATATATAATATTTCCTTGTATATTACGTACAAATATAACAGAAACAATATGTATATTACTGCAGAAATACAGATATAAAATACATGATCTTTTTTCCCCCGAAACACAATGCTTGCCCAAACTGACCGTGCTTTTATTTTGGTAGAAATTACTTCCTGTTATACCCGTGGCATCATGTGACCTTCTTCTTCTTCTTCTTCTTCTTCTTCTTCTTCTTCTTCTTCTTCTTCTTCTTCTTCTTCTTCTTCTTCGTCTTCTTCTTCGTCTTCTTCTTCTTCTTCTTCTTCTTCTTCTTCTTCTTCGTCTTCTTCTTCGTCTTCTTCTTCTTCTTCTTCTTCTTCTTCTTCTTCTTCTTCTTCTTCTTCTTCTTCTTCTTCTTCTGCAGGTCTGCTGAGCAACGAGACGTTGGAGAGCACGGCGACGCAACACACACTCACACACCTGACGCCGGGGCGGCTGTACAACGTCACCGTGGTGACGGAGGCCGGAGGGCAGCAGAACAGCCAGACGACGACCGGCCAGACAGGTAAAGAGAGAAGAAGAAGAAGAAGAAGAAGAAGAAGAAGAAGAAGAAGAAGAAGAAGAAGAAGAAGAAGAAGAAGAAGAAGAAGAAGAAAAATAAATCTTGATGTAAATCTTCTCTCCTAGGCCCCGCCCCCGTCGTCAACCTCACTGCCGACCATAGCAACGACACTAGCTTGTCGTTGTCGTGGCAACGGCCCGAGGGCGACCTGGACGGCCTCGTCGTCGCCCTCTCAACCAATGGGACGGCTTCCTGGGAGGCGACGCTGCCGCCGGACCAAACGGAGCTCGCTGTCGATCAGCTGACTCCCGGCTCGGCCTATCGGGTCGAGGTGACGTCCAGGAGCGGAGAGCTGACGAGCCAATCAGAAGTCACCGTCAGGACAGGTGAGCTGCTGCTGTTTTCTTTTTGTTTCTTCTTCTTTGTTTCTTCTTCATCTCGTCTTCTCATCTTAAACATCTCGTCTTCATCTCGTCTTCATCTCGTCTTCATCTCGTCTTCATCTTGTCTTCATCTCCTCTTCATCTCGTCTTCATCTCGTCTCCATCTCGTCTTCATCTCGTCTTCATCTCGTCTCCATCTCGTCTTCATCTCGTCTTCATCTCGTCTTCATCTTGTCTTCATCTCCTCTTCATCTCGTCTTCATCTCGTATTCATCTCGTCTTCATCTCGTCTCATCTCGTCTTCATCTCCTCTTCATCTCCTCTTCATCTCCTCTTCATCTCCTCTTCATCTCGTCTCATCTCGTCTCCATCTCGTCTTCATCTCGTCTTCATCTCATCTTCATCTCGTCTTTATCTCGTCTTCATCTCGTCTTTATCTCGTCTTCATATCGTCTTCATCTCGTCTCATCTCGTCTTCATCTCGTCTTCATCTCATCTTCATCTTGTCTTCATCTCGTCTTCATCTCGTCTTCATCTCGTCTTCATCTCATCTTCATCTCGTCTTCATCTCGTCTTCATCTCCTCTTCATCTCCTCTCATCTCGTCTCCATCTCGTCTTCATCTCGTCTTCATCTCGTCTCATCTCGTCTCATCTCGTCTTCATCTCGTCTTCATCTCGTCTCATCTCGTCTCATCTCGTCTCATCTCGTCTTCATCTCGTCTTCATCTTGTCTCATCTCGTCTTCATCTCGTCTTCATCTCGTCTCATCTCGTCTCATCTCGTCTCTATCTCGTCTCATCTCGTCTTCATCTCGTCTTCATCTCATCTTCATCTCGTCTTTATCTCGTCTTCATCTCGTCTTTATCTCGTCTTCATCTCGTCTCATCTCGTTTTCATCTCGTCTCATCTCGTCTCATCTCGTCTTCATCTCGTCTTCATCTCGTCTCATCTCGTCTTCATCTTGTCTTCATCTCGTCTCATCTCGTCTTCATCTCGTCTTCATCTCGTCTCATCTCGTCTCCATCTCGTCTTCATCTCGTCTTCATATCATCTTCATCTCGTCTTCATCTCGTCTTCATCTCGTCTTTATCTCGTCTTCATCTCGTCTCATCTCGTCTTCATCTCGTCTTCATCTCGTCTCATCTCGTCTTCATCTCGTCTTCATCTCATCTTCATCTTTTCTTCATCTCGTCTTTATCTCGTCTTCATCTCGTCTTTATCTCGTCTTCATCTCGTCTTCATCTCATCTTCATCTCGTCTTTATCTCGTCTTCATCTCCTCTTCATCTCGTCTTCATCTTTTCTTCATCTCGTCTCCATCTCGTCTTCATCTCTTCTTCATCTCGTCTTCATCTCGTCTTCATCTTGTC
>JBAMJR010000397.1:62500-75000 GCA_038501785.1 Myoxocephalus aenaeus
ACTCAGAGCCGTGTTGCGTTCAGGTGTACTGGACTCAGAGCCGTGTTGCGTTCAGGTGTGCTGGACTCAGAGCCGTGTTGCGTTCAGGTGTACTGGACTCAGAGCCGTGTTGCCTTCAGGTGTACTGGACTCAGAGCCGTGTTGCGTTCAGGTGTACTGGACTCAGATGTATTTATTCCCAGTTAAACTGGACTCAGAGCCGTGTTGCGTTCAGGTGTACTGGACTCAGAGCCGTGTTGCGTTCAGGTGTACTGGACTCAGAGCCGTGTTGCGTTCAGGTGTGCTGGACTCAGAGCCGTGTTGCGTTCAGGTGTACTGGACTCAGAGCCGTGTTGCCTTCAGGTGTACTGGACTCAGAGCCGTGTTGCGTTCAGGTGTACTGGACTCAGAGCCGTGTTGCCTTCAGGTGTACTGGACTCAGAGCCGTGTTGCGTTCAGGTGTACTGGACTCAGATGTATTTATTCCCAGTTAAACTGGACTCAGAGCCGTGTTGCGTTCAGGTGTACTGGACTCAGAGCCGTGTTGCGTTCAGGTGTACTGGACTCAGAGCCGTGTTGCGTTCAGGTGTACTGGACTCAGAGCCGTGTTGTGTTCAGGTGTACTGGCGCCATGCAGCCGGGGACCTGGACCGCTACGTGGTTCTGATCCGGTTCAACAACAGCGTCCTGCAGAACCAGAGCGTCTCCGCCGGACACAACGAGTGCGTCTTCTCGTCGCTGTCGCCGGGCAGACTCTACACCGTCACCGTGGAGACCTGGAGCGGGGACTACGTCGCCAGCGTCTCCACCGACGGACGCACATGTGAGGATTGTTATGTTTATTATTATGTTCATTATTATATTCATTCCGCTTCTGTCTCCATCGCTGAAGAGTTTTCCTTTTGCCTCAAGTTCCCGCGGCGGTCGGGAATCTGTCGCTCGGCAACGCGGGAACAGGTGAGCTGTCCGTCACCTGGAGCCCCGCCCCCGGAGACGTGGACCACTACGAGGTGTGTGAGACGAAATCAATATGGATATGGTTTATAGTTACTTCATATGTTTTTCACTCATCTTGTATTATTGTATTCCTAATATTATCTATGAAGAAACATTTAAACTGTCATCAGAAGTATTTATTACCATTTATATTGTAATCAGAAGTATTCATTTACATATAAACTGTGATCAGAAGTATTTATTTACATGTAAACTGTGTATTTATGGACATATACACTGTGATCAGAAGTATATTTATTATAAACTGTGATCAGAAGTATATTTATATAAACTGTGCTCAGAAGTATTTATTACATTTAAACTGTCATCAGAAGTATTTATTACCATTTATATTGTAATCAGAAGTATTTATTTACATGTAAACTGTGTATTTATGGACATATACACTGTGATTAGAAGTATATTTATATAAGTGTGATCAGAAGTATATTTATTATGAACTGTGATCAGAAGTATATTTATATAAACTGTGATCAGAAGTATATTTATTATAAAGTGTGATCAGAAGTATATTTATTATGAACTGTGATCAGAAGTATATTTATATAAACTGTGATCAGAAGTATATTTATATAAACTGTGATCAGAAGTATATTTATATAAACTGTGATCAGAAGTATTTATTACATATAAACTGTGATCAGAAGTATATTTATTATAAAGTGTGATCAGAAGTATATTTATATAAGTGTGATCAGAAGTATATTTATATAAACTGTGATCAGAAGTATATTTATATAAACTGTGATCAGAAATATATTTATATAAACTGTGATCAGAAGTATATTTATATAAACTGTGATCAGAAATATATTTATATAAACTGTGATCAGAAGTATATTTATATAAACTGTGATCAGAAGTATATTTATATAAGTGTGATCAGAAGTATATTTATATAAACTGTGATCAGAAGTATATTTATATAAGTGTGATCAGAAGTATATTTATATAAACTGTGATCAGAAGTATATTTATATAAACTGTGATCAGAAGTATATTTATATAAACTGTGATCAGAAGTATATTTATATAAACTGTGATCAGAAGTATCCTCTGGTTCTCGTCTCCAGGTGACTCTGCTCTTCAACGACACTCGGGTCTTCCCCCCGGCGGCGCTGGGCAGCGCGGCGCGGCGCCACCGGCTGACCTCTCTGACCCCGGGGCGCCTCTACAAGATCGTGGTGTCGACGTTCAGCGGCCCGAACCAGAGAGCGCAGTTCATCGAGGGACGGACAGGTGAGGCCCCGGGGACGCACCTGGGTTCAGAACACCTGGAGTCCAGCTGGTCTGTTGGGTTTCGTTGCTGAACCCGGACTCTTCCCCTCCAGGTCCCAGTGCAGCCGGGAACCTCCACCTGGCTCCTCGGGCCGGACTCACGGACTCTGTGGCCGGGCTGCTGGTCTCCTGGACTCCTGGAGACGGAGACCTGGACATGTACATCGTCTCCTTGTCCACCGCGGTGAGTCCAGCCGCCAATATGTAATATACAGTTATTTTACACGTGTGATCGGCTTAAAGGTACGAATGTGAAAAATACTCCACGACAAGTCAAAGTCCTGATTCCAAATCGTACTTAAAAGCGTCTTTTCAATAACATCTTTTAGCCTTTTGTTGGTTCAGTAACTGGAAACTGAAGGAAATACTTTTTGAGAGGAATTGTTTAAAAACATAAAAAAAGAAAAAAAAAGGGGCCTACAGTTGATCCCTGAGGAACTCCACGAGAGAGAAATGAAGAGAAACTAGACGTGATTGATGATTCATTCTGTAACTGAAGAGACAACAGCTGCAGCGATTGATCGATCGATGGATAGGTGGTGAATCGATCGACCCATGAATATTGTGTTGTCACTTCCTGTCTCCAGGACGGCGTCGTCATCGAGACCCGCCCCGTCCCGAAACACGTCTCCTCCCTGGACTTCCTGGATCTGACTCCAGGCCACGCCTACGCCATCACCATCCAATCACTGAGCGGGAAGCTGACCAATAGCAACACGGCCACCGGCAGAACCGGTGAGACCCCCCCGCCCCCGATTGATCGATTTAAATTAGAGAGAAAAACTGCGTTCGATATTGATATTGATGATCGTTGTTTTTTGTTGTTTTTTGTTATTTTTTGTTGATTTTGCGGTCCAGCTCCGGCCAGAGTCACAGCCCTGCAGGCGGACAACGACCACACCACCCACAGCCTGACCGTGAGCTGGGAGAGGCCCGTGGGCGTGTACGACGGCTACCGCCTGCAGCTATTGGACGAGGCCGGCGCCCTCCTGGCCAATCGGTCGGTCTCTGCGGAGAGTCGCAGCGAGCGCCTGGAGGGCCTGACGTCGGGGAGGTGGTACGGCGTGAAGGTGGCGACGCTCAGCGGCGGCGTGGCGTCGCTGAGCGTCGCCGCGGAGGGACAAACCCGTGAGTCACGACGTCACGACGCACGAGCGATCGGTTTCCGATCGATTGATTACTAACGGCTGACATTCACCGCTTCAGGGCCGGCTGCAGTCAGCAATCTGACCGTCACCTCGTCCAACACCTCCTCGCTCTCCTTCTCCTGGCGTCCCTCAAAAGGTCACGTCGACCGCTACGACCTGTCGCTCTACGCCGTCGCTGACGCGACAGCCAATCACAGGCCGGAGATCGCCGGGAGCAGGAAGGAGCATCAGCAGGTGGGCCAGATTCAACGTGAAATAAAATAAAAAGTGAAATTTGACAAATGTATACTTTTCTTTAGTGTCAGTGGAGAAAACCATGCTGATACTTTGATATCATTGTATTTCATATAAATAACATGGTGGACTGTGCTGCAGGCGCTGGGCGAGCCGGTGGACCTGCAGAAAGTGGGTCCAGCTGCAGACAGCTGTGTTTTCACCGGGCTGCGAGCAGGAAGTCTGTACCGACTGCAGGTGCTGAGCTGGAGCCGAGACATGAACAGCGACTCCGCTGTGATGGCCAGAACGGGTCAGTAAGAGACGGTGTTACCACTTTAAGGGCCTTTAAATACGGTGTTACCACTTTAAACACGGTGGTATCACTTTAAGAGCCTTTAAATACGGTGTTACCACTTTAAACATGTTGCTATCGCTTTAAGAGCCTTTAAACACAGTGTTATCACTTTAGGAGCTTTTAAACACGTTGCTATCACTTTAAAAGCCTTTAAACACGGTGTTACCACTTTAAGAGCCTTTAAACATGTTGCTATCACTTTAAAAGCCTTTAAACACGGTGTTACCACTTTAAACATGTTGCTATCGCTTTAAGAGCCTTTAAACACAGTGTTATCACTTTAGGAGCTTTTAAACACGGTGTCATGACTTTAAGAGCCTTTAAAAAGGTGTTACCACTTTAAGAGCCTTTAAACATGTTGCTATCACTTTAAGAGCCTTTAAACACGGTGTTACCACTTTAAGAGCCTTTAAACACGTTGCTATCACTTTAAAAGCCTTTAAACACGGTGTTACCACTTTAAGAGCCTTTAAACATGTTGCTATCACTTTAAAAGCCTTTAAACACGGTGTTACCACTTTAAGAGCCTTTAAACACGTTGCTATCGCTTTAAGAGCCTTTAAACACAGTGTTATCACTTTAAGAGCCTTTAAACACGTTGCTATCACTTTAAAAGCCTTTAAACACGGTGTTACCACTTTAAGAGCCTTTAAACACGTTGCTATCACTTTAAAAGCCTTTAAACACGGTGTTACCACTTTAAGAGCCTTTAAACACGTTGCTATCGCTTTAAGAGCCTTTAAACACAGTGTTATCACTTTAAGAGCCTTTAAATACGTTGCTATCACTTTAATAGCCTTTAAACACGGTGTTACCACTTTAAGAGCCTTTAAACATGTTGCTATCGCTTTAAGAGCCTTTAAACACAGTGTTATCACTTTAGGAGCTTTTAAACATGGTGTCATGACTTTAAGAGCCTTTAAAAAGGTGTTACCACTTTAATAGCCTTTAAATACGTTGCTATCACTTTAATAGCCTTTAAATATGGTGTTACCACTTTAAGAGCCTTTAAACACGTTGCTATCACTTTAAGAGCCTTTAAACAAGGTGTTACCACTTTAATTCAATTCAATTCAATTCAGTTTATTTTATATAGCCCAACATCACAAATACAAGTTATCCTCAGAGGGCTTTACAATCTGTACACATAACATCCTGTCCCGGGACCTCACATCGGATCAGGAAAAACTCCCCTAAAAAGAGCCTTTAAATACGTTGCTATCACTTTAAGAGTCTTTAAACATGTTGTTACCACTTTATGGTCTCCTTACTTTATCAGTTATCTTTTTTCTCTCTCTAAATTTTTATTTATCATCATCATCATCATCATCATCATCATCATCATCATCATCATCATCATCATCAGTCCCGTCTCCAGTGTCGTCTCTTGAGGTTCAGAGTTCAGGGCTGACGGACAGACTGTCGGTCAGCTGGCAGCACGGAGAGGGAAGCTGCAGCCGCTACCAGGTCCTTCATCCTGTTTATCATTATTATTATTATCATTATTATTATTATTATTATTATTATTATTATTATTATTATTATTATTATTTATCTAGATTCAAGATATTGTTCTAGTTAGCTGGTGAAGAGATGCAGCTACACACAGTATGACATAGTGACAGTATGTACATTTAAGTACACATTCATGTTCTGCTACTTTCTGTGATATCTAAGAAGTACATATAGTAATTTCTACTGTACTACATCTCAGAGGTACATGTTGTACTTGTACTCCACTACATCTCAGAGGTACATGTTGTACTTTTACTCCACTACATCTCAGAGGTACATGTTGTACTTGTACTCCACTACATCTCAGAAGTACATGTTGTACTTTTACTCCACTACATCTCAGAGGTACATGTTGTACTTGTACTCCACTACATCTCAGAGGTACATGTTGTACTTGTACTCCACTACATCTCAGAGGTACATGTTGTACTTGTACTCCACTACGTCTCAGAGGTACATGTTGTACTTGTACTCCACTACATCTCAGAGGTACATGTTGTACTTGTACTCCACTACATCTCAGAGGTACATGTTGTACTTGTACTCCACTACATCTCAGAGGTACATGTTGTACTTGTACTCCACTACATCTCAGAGGTACATGTTGTACTTGTACTCCACTACGTCTCAGAGGTACATGTTGTACTTTTACTTGTGTCTTTGTGTTTTCAGGTGGTCCTGTACGACGGCTCTGGAGCCTCTCTGGCAGCCCAGATGCTGGGGGCGGAGCTTGAGAGTCACATGTTCTCAGGGCTCGTCCCTGGTAGGCTGTACCGCGCTGAGGTCATCACACACAGCGGGGAACTGACCAATAACATCTCGGCATTCGGGCGCACCTGTGAGTCAGATAGAACCGCAGTTAACGAGTAAACATCGACCGTTCATAATGTTTACATCAGCAGCTAACGTCATTGTTGTCCTCCTCCAGCTCCGGAGCCGCCCACTCACCTGTCCGTCAAGCAAGGCCCGACCAATGACACGGTGGAGCTGTTGTGGTCTGGTCCCGCCTCCGGAGACTACGACAGCTTCGGCCTGCAGTGGACGCCTCCGGACCGCCTGTCCGTCACACAGACCCGGCTGAGCGGCCGCGTCCTGGGCGGCATGTTTCCCGGGCGGCGGTACAACTTCACCGTGGTGACCATCAGCGGGGGCGGAGCCGGGGGCGGGGCTACCGTCAGGAGCCAGCCAATCCAGAGGAGCGTCAGGACAAGTGGGCGGAGAACACATTTACTTTCACACGTGTTCAACTTTATAGAGAGACTCATGTCGGACAAATAGCTAACAGTTTCCACCCGCTTCCAGTCTTTGTGCTAAGCTAGGCTAACCTCCTCCTCCTCTTTTCACTCCTCTCTTCTCTCCTCGTCTTTCTCCTCTCTCCTTGTTGCCTCTCCTCTCCCCTTTTCTTACTCTCCTCTCTGCTTTTCTTCTCATCCTTTGTCTCCTCTCTTCTGCCCTTGTTTCCTCTCCTTTTTCCTTGTCTCCTCTCTTCTCCCTTCTCCTTGTCTTCTCTCCTCTCGTCTCCTCTCTCATTACGTCCTCTCTCTATGTTTCCTCTCCTTGTCTCCTCTCCTCTTGTCTCCTCTCTCATTACGTCCTCTCTCTATGTTTCCTCTCCTTGTCTCCTCTCCTCTTGTCTCCTCTCTCATTAAGTCCTCTCTCTATGTTTCCTCTCCTTGTCTCCTCTCCTCTCGTCTCCTCTCTCATTAAGTCCTCTCTCTATGTTTCCTCTCCTTGTCTCCTCTCCTCTCGTCTCCTCTCTCATTAAGTCCTCTCTCTATGTTTCCTCTCCTTGTCTCCTCTCCTCTCGTCTCCTCTCTCATTAAGTCCTCTCTCTATGTTTCCTCTCCTTGTCTCCTCTCCTCTCGTCTCCTCTCTCATTACGTCCTCTCTCTATGTTTCCTCTCCTTGTCTCCTCTCCCCTCTTCTCCTCTCTCATTACGTCCTCTCTCTATGTTTCCTCTCCTTGTCTCCTCTCCTCTTGTCTCCTCTCTCATTACGTCCTCTCTCTATGTTTCCTCTCCTTGTCTCCTCTCCTCTTGTCTCCTCTCTCATTACGTCCTCTCTCTATGTTTCCTCTCCTTGTCTCCTCTCCCCTTGTTTCCTCTTCTCTCCTGAAGGAAGTCACACAAACAAAAGACAAACTGTTGACAAAGATTTCCTTCTTTATGAATCTGACGTGATGTAGTTTCTCTTTTTAACCACCAGGTGGAAACAAAGAGTCTCAATGTTTCTGCTTATTTATCTATTTTTAAAATGTTTGTACATTTACATACACATATACTTGCTCTCTCCTGGTCTCCTTGTCTCCTTGTCTCCTCGTCCTCTCTCTCTTGCTCTTGGTCGCCCCCTCTCTCCTGGTCTCCTTGTCTCCTTGTCTCCTCGTCCTCTCTCTCTTGCTCTTGGTCGCCCCCTCTCTCCTGGTCTCCTTGTCTCCTTGTCTCCTCGTCCTCTCTCTCTTGCTCTTGGTCGCCCCCTCTCTCCTGGTCTCCTTGTCTCCTTGTCTCCTCGTCCTCTCTCTCTTGCTCTTGGTCGCCCCCTCTCTCCTGGTCTCCTTGTCTCCTTGTCTCCTGGTGTCCTCATCCTTGTCTCCTTGTCTCCTCAGGTCCATCTCCTCTGAGGTCCCTCCACTGCTTCCCTGTCTCCTCGTCCTCTCTCTCTTGCTCTTGGTCGCCCCCTCTCTCCTGGTCTCCTTGTCTCCTTGTCTCCTCGTCCTCTCTCTCTTGCTCTTGGTCGCCCCCTCTCTCCTTGTCTCCTTGTCTCCTGGTGTCCTCATCCTTGTCTCCTTGTCTCCTCAGGTCCGTCTCCTCTGAGGTCCCTCCACTGCTTCCCTGTCTCCTCGTCCTCTCTCTCTTGCTCTTGGTCGCCCCCTCTCTCCTGGTCTCCTTGTCTCCTTGTCTCCTGGTGTCCTCATCCTTGTCTCCTTGTCTCCTCGTCCTCTCTCTCTTGCTCTTGGTCGCCCCCTCTCTCCTGGTCTCCTTGTCTCCTTGTCTCCTCGTCCTCTCTCTCTTGCTCTTGGTCGCCCCCTCTCTCCTGGTCTCCTTGTCTCCTTGTCTCCTCGTCCTCTCTCTCTTGCTCTTGGTCGCCTCCTCTCTCCTGGTCTCCTTGTCTCCTTGTCTCCTGGTGTCCTCATCCTTGTCTCCTTGTCTCCTCGTCCTCTCTCTCTTGCTCTTGGTCGCCCCCTCTCTCCTGGTCTCCTTGTCTCCTTGTCTCCTGGTGTCCTCATCCTTGTCTCCTTGTCTCCTCAGGTCCGTCTCCTCTGAGGTTCCTCCACTGCTTCCCTGTCTCCTCGTCCTCTCTCTCTTGCTCTTGGTTGCCCCCTCTCTCCTGGTCTCCTTGTCTCCTTGTCTCCTCGTCCTCTCTCTCTTGCTCTTGGTCGCCCCCTCTCTCCTGGTCTCCTTGTCTCCTTGTCTCCTCGTCCTCTCTCTCTTGCTCTTGGTCGCCCCCTCTCTCCTGGTCTCCTTGTCTCCTTGTCTCCTCGTCCTCTCTCTCTTGCTCTTGGTCGCCTCCTCTCTCCTGGTCTCCTTGTCTCCTTGTCTCCTGGTGTCCTCATCCTTGTCTCCTTGTCTCCTCAGGTCCGTCTCCTCTGAGGTCCCTCCACTGCTTCCCTGTCTCCTCGTCCTCTCTCTCTTGCTCTTGGTCGCCCCCTCTCTCCTGGTCTCCTTGTCTCCTTGTCTCCTGGTGTCCTCATCCTTGTCTCCTTGTCTCCTCAGGTCCGTCTCCTCTGAGGTCCCTCCACTGCTTCCCTGTCTCCTCGTCCTCTCTCTCTTGCTCTTGGTCGCCCCCTCTCTCCTGGTCTCCTTGTCTCCTTGTCTCCTGGTGTCCTCATCCTTGTCTCCTTGTCTCCTCAGGTCCATCTCCTCTGAGGTCCCTCCACTGCTTCCCTGTCTCCTCGTCCTCTCTCTCTTGCTCTTGGTCGCCCCCTCTCTCCTGGTCTCCTTGTCTCCTTGTCTCCTCGTCCTCTCTCTCTTGCTCTTGGTCGCCCCCTCTCTCCTTGTCTCCTTGTCTCCTGGTGTCCTCATCCTTGTCTCCTTGTCTCCTCAGGTCCGTCTCCTCTGAGGTCCCTCCACTGCTTCCCTGTCTCCTCGTCCTCTCTCTCTTGCTCTTGGTCGCCCCCTCTCTCCTGGTCTCCTTGTCTCCTTGTCTCCTGGTGTCCTCATCCTTGTCTCCTTGTCTCCTCGTCCTCTCTCTCTTGCTCTTGGTCGCCCCCTCTCTCCTGGTCTCCTTGTCTCCTTGTCTCCTCGTCCTCTCTCTCTTGCTCTTGGTCGCCCCCTCTCTCCTGGTCTCCTTGTCTCCTTGTCTCCTCGTCCTCTCTCTCTTGCTCTTGGTCGCCTCCTCTCTCCTGGTCTCCTTGTCTCCTTGTCTCCTGGTGTCCTCATCCTTGTCTCCTTGTCTCCTCGTCCTCTCTCTCTTGCTCTTGGTCGCCCCCTCTCTCCTGGTCTCCTTGTCTCCTTGTCTCCTGGTGTCCTCATCCTTGTCTCCTTGTCTCCTCAGGTCCGTCTCCTCTGAGGTTCCTCCACTGCTTCCCTGTCTCCTCGTCCTCTCTCTCTTGCTCTTGGTCGCCCCCTCTCTCCTGGTCTCCTTGTCTCCTTGTCTCCTCGTCCTCTCTCTCTTGCTCTTGGTCGCCCCCTCTCTCCTGGTCTCCTTGTCTCCTTGTCTCCTGGTGTCCTCATCCTTGTCTCCTTGTCTCCTCAGGTCCGTCTCCTCTGAGGTTCCTCCACTGCTTCCCTGTCTCCTCGTCCTCTCTCTCTTGCTCTTGGTCGCCCCCTCTCTCCTGGTCTCCTTGTCTCCTTGTCTCCTCGTCCTCTCTCTCTTGCTCTTGGTCGCCCCCTCTCTCCTGGTCTCCTTGTCTCCTTGTCTCCTCGTCCTCTCTCTCTTGCTCTTGGTCGCCTCCTCTCTCCTGGTCTCCTTGTCTCCTTGTCTCCTGGTGTCCTCATCCTTGTCTCCTTGTCTCCTCAGGTCCGTCTCCTCTGAGGTCCCTCCACTGCTTCCCTGTCTCCTCGTCCTCTCTCTCTTGCTCTTGGTCGCCCCCTCTCTCCTGGTCTCCTTGTCTCCTTGTCTCCTGGTGTCCTCATCCTTGTCTCCTTGTCTCCTCAGGTCCGTCTCCTCTGAGGTCCCTCCACTGCTTCCCTGTCTCCTCGTCCTCTCTCTCTTGCTCTTGGTCGCCCCCTCTCTCCTTGTCTCCTTGTCTCCTTGTCTCCTGGTGTCCTCATCCTTGTCTCCTTGTCTCCTCAGGTCCGTCTCCTCTGAGGTCCCTCCACTGCTTCCCTGTCTCCTCGTCCTCTCTCTCTTGCTCTTGGTCGCCCCCTCTCTCCTGGTCTCCTTGTCTCCTTGTCTCCTCGTCCTCTCTCTCTTGCTCTTGGTCGCCCCCTCTCTCCTGGTCTCCTTGTCTCCTTGTCTCCTGGTGTCCTCATCCTTGTCTCCTTGTCTCCTCAGGTCCGTCTCCTCTGAGGTCCCTCCACTGCTTCCTTGTCTCCTCGTCCTCTCTCTCTTGCTCTTGGTCGCCCCCTCTCTCCTGGTCTCCTTGTCTCCTTGTCTCCTCGTCCTCTCTCTCTTGCTCTTGGTCGCCCCCTCTCTCCTGGTCTCCTTGTCTCCTTGTCTCCTGGTGTCCTCATCCTTGTCTCCTTGTCTCCTTGTCTCCTCAGGTCCGTCTCCTCTGAGGTCCCTCCACTGCTTCCCTGTCTCCTCGTCCTCTCTCTCTTGCTCTTGGTCGCCCCCTCTCTCCTGGTCTCCTTGTCTCCTTGTCTCCTCGTCCTCTCTCTCTTGCTCTTGGTCGCCCCCTCTCTCCTGGTCTCCTTGTCTCCTTGTCTCCTCGTCCTCTCTCTCTTGCTCTTGGTCGCCCCCTCTCTCCTGGTCTCCTTGTCTCCTTGTCTCCTGGTGTCCTCATCCTTGTCTCCTTGTCTCCTCAGGTCCGTCTCCTCTGAGGTCCCTCCACTGCTTCCCTGTCTCCTCGTCCTCTCTCTCTTGCTCTTGGTCGCCCCCTCTCTCCTGGTCTCCTTGTCTCCTTGTCTCCTCGTCCTCTCTCTCTTGCTCTTGGTCGCCCCCTCTCTCCTGGTCTCCTTGTCTCCTTGTCTCCTGGTGTCCTCATCCTTGTCTCCTTGTCTCCTCAGGTCCGTCTCCTCTGAGGTCCCTCCACTGCTTCCCTGTCTCCTCGTCCTCTCTCTCTTGCTCTTGGTCGCCCCCTCTCTCCTGGTCTCCTTGTCTCCTTGTCTCCTCGTCCTCTCTCTCTTGCTCTTGGTCGCCCCCTCTCTCCTGGTCTCCTTGTCTCCTTGTCTCCTGGTGTCCTCATCCTTGTCTCCTTGTCTCCTCAGGTCCGTCTCCTCTGAGGTCCCTCCACTGCTTCCCTGTCTCCTCGTCCTCTCTCTCTTGCTCTTGGTCGCCCCCTCTCTCCTGGTCTCCTTGTCTCCTTGTCTCCTGGTGTCCTCATCCTTGTCTCCTTGTCTCCTTGTCTCCTCAGGTCCGTCTCCTCTGAGGTCCCTCCACTGCTTCCCTGTCTCCTCGTCCTCTCTCTCTTGCTCTTGGTCGCCCCCTCTCTCCTGGTCTCCTTGTCTCCTTGTCTCCTGGTGTCCTCATCCTTGTCTCCTTGTCTCCTCAGGTCCGTCTCCTCTGAGGTCCCTCCACTGCTTCCCTGTCTCCTCGTCCTCTCTCTCTTGCTCTTGGTCGCCTCCTCTCTCCTGGTCTCCTTGTCTCCTTGTCTCCTCGTCCTCTCTCTCTTGCTCTTGGTCGCCCCCTCTCTCCTGGTCTCCTTGTCTCCTTGTCTCCTCGTCCTCTCTCTCTTGCTCTTGGTCGCCCCCTCTCTCCTGGTCTCCTTGTCTCCTTGTCTCCTCGTCCTCTCTCTCTTGCTCTTGGTCGCCCCCTCTCTCCTGGTCTCCTTGTCTCCTTGTCTCCTGGTGTCCTCATCCTTGTCTCCTTGTCTCCTTGTCTCCTCAGGTCCGTCTCCTCTGAGGTCCCTCCACTGCTTCCCTGTCTCCTCGTCCTCTCTCTCTTGCTCTTGG
>JBAMJR010000397.1:82500-85000 GCA_038501785.1 Myoxocephalus aenaeus
GTTGGAAGAAACCAAACGATGGACGTCGCTCGACTGCCGGAGAACCGAGGAAAGAACCGCTACAACAACATCCTGCCATGTTAGTACTGTGTGTGTGTGTGTGTGTGTGTGTGTGTGTGTGTGTGTGTGTGTGTGTGTGTGTGTGTGTGTGTGTGTGTGTGTGTGAGTGAGAGTGTTCATGTTTAACTGCAGCTAGTTCTTTATAACAAACAGAAAAATAGAATTTGTGACTTGAGGTGATACTTTTACACACACACACACACACACACACACACACACACACACACACACAATACAGTAAAATGACTCATCCTCTTCGTGACTCACAACTTCACATTTTCTCACTTACAACAATAGAAGCCTCTGAAAAGCTGTTGAAGAGTCTTTTAGAAAAGAGTCTTTTAGAAAAGAGTCTTTTAGAAAGAGTCTTTTAGAAAAGAGTCTTTTAGAAAGAGTCTTTTGAAAAGAGTCTTTTAGAAAACAGTCTTTTAGAAAAGAGTCTTTTAGAAAAGAGTCTTTTAGAAAAGAGTCTTTTAGAAAGAGTCTTTTAGAAAAGAGTCTTTTAGAAAGAGTCTTTTGAAAAGAGTCTTTTAGAAAACAGTCTTTTAGAAAAGAGTCTTTTAGAAAAGAGAAAGAGTCTTTTAGAAAAGAGAAAGAGTCTTTTAGAAAAGAGTCTTTTAGAAAAGAGAAAGAGTCTTTTAGAAAAGAGTCTTTTAGAAAAGAGTCTTTTAGAAAAGAGTCTTTAAGAAAACAGTCTTTTAGAAAAGAGAAAGAGTCTTTTAGAAAGAGTCTTTAGAAAAGAGTCTTTAAGAAAAGAGTCTTTTAGAAAAGAGAAAGAGTCTTTTAGAAAGAGTCTTTAGAAAAGAGTCTTTTAGAAAAGAGAGAGTCTTTTAGAAAAGAGAGAGTCTTTTAGAAAAGAGAGAGTCTTTTAGAAAAGAGAGAGTCTTTTAGAAAAGAGTCTTTTAGAAAGAGTCTTTAAGAAAAGAGTCTTTTAGAAAAGAGTCTTTTAGAAAAGAGAAAGAGTCTTTTAGAAAAGAGTCTTTTAGAAAAGAGAAAGAGTCTTTTAGAAAAGAGTCTTTTAGAAAAGAGAAAGAGTCTTTTAGAAAAGAGTCTTTTAGAAAAGAGAAAGAGTCTTTTAGAAAGAGTCTTTTAGAAAAGAGTCTTTTAGAAAAGAGAGAGTCTTTTAGAAAAGAGTCTTTTAGAAAGAGTCTTTAAACTATGACATTAAAAGCCATAAACATATATAATAATAATAATAATAATAATAATATACACAAAAGTATCAGACACTGAATGTAAACGTGTCTTTTGTGAAGATGATTCTACTCGAGTGAAGCTGTCGTACCTGGAGGACGATCCGTGCTCTGACTACATCAACGCCAGCTACGTACCTGTAAGCACACACACACACACACACACACACACACACACACACACACACACACACACACACACACACACACACACACACACACACGCTAACACCTGTGTGTGTGTGTGTGTGTGTGTAGGGTCATAACTACCGGCGGGAGTACGTGGGGTGTCAGGGTCCTCTTCCCGGCACTAAGGATGATTTCTGGCGCCTGCTGTGGGAGCACGGCGTGCACAACGTCGTCATGGTGACGCAGTGCGTGGAGAAAGGACGCGTGAGTTTGTTTTTGTTTTTGTTTTTGTTTTCTCAGATGTTCGCTGAGGGCGGAGCTTAACACATTAGATCATATTTTAAATGTTTCAGTTCAGAGTCGATGTTCAACGTTCACGTCTCACAAGACAAGAGATTAAGTATGAAATATTAACCAAAACCTATAAAAAGATCTACGAGAGCTGCTACTATTATTATAGTATATATACTATACATCATTTTAATTATTCATTCATCAGTTCAGAATTTATGTGTTGTAATAATTGTTAAATTGTTTTTTTTCCGATAAAAACAAAGAAAAATAACTGAAAAGATAAAACTATGAATAAAATATGAGAAAAGTTGATTATTTGAAATATGTTCAGCGAAACATAATAAACTGAAATGTACATACAAATAACTACGAGGGCTGCTATTATATTTATTATTATTATTATGAATATTGTAATTTATTATTTTTATAATTAAACCAATAATCAAAATAGTGATGAATTAATTAATTTGATTCATAGTTAGTTTTATTGTGAAAAATACCAATACAAAATTTCAGTATATTTATTCAATGAATAAAACATATTTAAAACATATATATTTCACTTGTTATGTTCTCCAGAGCAGAATGAATATGAATAATATAATAATATGATCACAATGTTCAGGTGAAGTGCGATCAATACTGGCCCGCGGACCGGGAGCCGCTGTACTACGGAGACCTGGTGGTCCAGATGCTGTCTGAGTCCGTCCTGCCGGAGTGGACCATCCGGGAGTTCAAGATCACCTCGGTACCCGACACCCCCTAGAGATCAATGACCTGATCACTGACCTGATCACTGACCTGATCAATAACCTGATCACTGA
>JBAMJR010000397.1:87500-100000 GCA_038501785.1 Myoxocephalus aenaeus
TCCTGCATCAGTGCGTTCGTGACGTCCTCAGAGCCAGAAAACATCGCAGTGAACAAGAGAATCCTCTTTACCCCATCTACGAGAACTTCAACCCAGAGTACTGCCGGGGTGAGTCTGTTGATAGAAATATTGATAGAAATAAATATATATATATATATATATATATATATATATATATATATATATATTTATACATATATATAAATATATGAAAATAAAATAATACATATTTCTCTCAGACTTCATCTACACCGGACGCTGAACAGACGATGACGTCATCGGACTTCTTTTCCGACCGTAAACATCAACATCAACAATAACTCGTTCTACATCAAGTTTTAAACAATCTGACGCCAGTTTCTTTTAACTGAGACAATATTTAAATTAAAGCGAAACCTTCCGTGTTGTTTTGGACTGTTATTCTCTAAACTCTGAAGTTAATCAATACAAACGAGTCTAATAAATATATGATGCTCATGGTTTGTTGCTCTCAGGTTAATAAAGACGTGTTATAACTGTTCTCACTCACTGCTCCATATAAGCTGTTTATTTAAAAAGTTACACATATTGCTGTATGTAAATATTGATTTAATGCTCTTTTTATATATATATATATATATATATGATTATAAACTGTGTAATATTGAGATATTTCTATTTCTCTCATTTATGAAATCAAACGATTGGATTTATAACCTTCTGTATTCAGACTTACGACCATTATAACATTTAATTGTTTATTTCCTAAAACACATTCCATCATGAAGTTGTTTGTATAGTTTAGAGATAAAAGAAAGTCTGAATGAATAAATCACGAGTTACTTTGGGATGAAAATATTTACTTTGTAGCAATATTTAAGAAACTTGTGACATTTAGTGTTTGAAAAGTTCACATTATTAAATATAATATATTATGTATTTGGGTTTTAATTCTGAGGATATAATGAGCATTGTTTTTAATCATAAGGCTGGGTAATTATTAGTGATTAAAGATCCCGATGGTGTAAAACATGAAATTGTATTTTATACATGATTTATTTGTCATATTGGATTAATTCATCAGAAATATAGAACATTGATATATTTCATGAGAATGTGAATCAGTTTTTATTGGATTATTAAGTGCTGATTAAAAATGATGCACAACGATGTTTCTGTGTGTTTCAAGTTTATGTCAATAAATACATTACCTAATATTTTAATATTTGTATTAAATTAGAACAAGTTTTGTTTCAGGAACAGTCAAAGTTCTTGATTGATTAATCTAGAAAATCAACGGCAGATTAATACATAATAATTGATCTAGGACACAAACTTATTGATCTAGGACACTAACTTATTGATCTAGGACACACACTTATTGATCTAGGACACTAACATATTGATCTAGGACACTAACTTATTGATCTAGGACACAAACTTATTGATCTAGGACACTAACATATTGATCTAGGACACTAACATATTGATCTAGGACACAAACTTATTGATCTAGGACACAAACTTATTGATCTAGGACACACTAACTTATTGATCTAGGACACAAACTTATTGATCTAGGACACAAACTTATTGATCTAGGACACACTAACTTATTGATCTAGGACACTAACTTATTGATCTAGGACACTAACTTATTGATCTAGGACACACTAACTTATTGATCTAGGACACAAACTTATTGATCTAGGACACTAACATATTGATCTAGGACACTAACATATTGATCTAGGACACACTAACTTATTGATCTAGGACACTAACATATTGATCTAGGACACTAACATATTGATCTAGGACACACTAACTTATTGATCTAGGACACACTAACTTATTGGTCACACATTTCATTTAGCTGACACTTTTATCAAAGAGACTCACATTTTGCTCTATACACGGCAGAGGGGAGCAGTTAGGGGTTCACTGTCTTGCTCAAGGACACAACGACCTGGACTAGCAGAGCCGGGGTTCGAACCACCAATCCTCTGATTGAACGAGGGGCATGCTAACCACTTACCCACAGTCTCCTCCACACTAACTGGGTGACCCAGATGAAGCCTCCATCCTCTATCGGGGGCGAGGAGTCCCCGTCAGAGGCCGAGCTGAGCTTGAATCCCTCTGGACCAAAGCTAGCTCGTCCTCTTCATCTTCCTCCTCCTCCTCTTCCTCCTCATCCTGGCAGAGATTTACAGCGAGACAAAGTTAGAAATCAGCTCCGAAGGGAACAAACGAACCAGCTGCAGCTGCACAGAATTGCTGCAGAGTTCTGCTTCAAAGTGTCAGCGTTTAAACGGTGGTTTTGTATTAAAAAAAACAACACTCATTAAAACGTCTTTAGCTGCCTGGAATTATGTAAAGTCTGAACAAATAAACTATTAAGTCCAGAAGAAAGTTTTTATTCTTTCTACTTTATTAATTTTTTTTAAACAACGAAATAGAACAGATCAGGAAATCAACATGAAAGGTTGAATTAAACAACAAAGATTTCCCTGGAATGTTGTCCCGGCATAAACACACACATCCAGACAATATTAAATATTAAATCAATACAATTAAAATTAATAAAACAAAACAATACCTATTAAAGTGTTTGATTCTCTCCTCGTGTTTGACCCCGTTGATTTATCTCGCGACCCTTTGAGGGGTCCCCATCCCACAGCTTGGGACACACTTCTCAGAAGACAGTTTGAGGTCATGTCAGTTGTTTCTGTCTTCTGCTTTGATGAGCTGCTCTCATTGAGATGCTTCTGCTGGTAACATGTATTTATTTATTCATGTGAATACACAGGGTTCTGATCCAGAAACTGAGAGGAAGAAATACAACTAACCCTGAAACAAAACACTCATTTTAAAGCAGTGAAGTAGTAACACTGTGGTATTAGTACTTCTACTGAAGTATAATTACTTCTTCCACCTTCAAAGAAGAGAGTATTCAGATGCTTTACTTCAGTGAGTATTAATACAGTGATCCTGTTACTCCACAGTAACGCTACTTTGTTAACGTTATTTTGTTAAAGTAACTTTGTTAACGTTACTTTTTTACTTTGTTAACGTTATTTTGTTAACGTTATTTTGTTAACGTTATTTTGTTAACTAACGTTACTTTGTTAACGTTATTTTGTTAACGTTATTTTGTTAACTAACGTTACTTTGTTAACGTTATTTTGTTAACGTTATTTTGTTAACGTTACTTTGTTAACGTTATTTTGTTAACGTTATTTTGTTAACGTTACTTTGTTAACGTTATTTTGTTAACGTTACTTTGTTAACGTTACTTTGTTAACGTTATTTTGTTAACGTTACTTTGTTAACGTTATTTTGTCTACTTTTTTGTGTACTTTTACTCCATAAAGACTGAGGAATTTAAACTTGCAACAGAGTATTTTTTTGTTATCTCATTAAAAAAGATGTGAGTACTAAGTAACTTTGGCCGTTAAATAAATGTAGTGCAGTAAAGAGTACAATATTACCCTCTGAGATATTGTGGAGTAGAAGTATAAAGTAGCACAAATTGGTACCTTGAAACTTGCACTTAAGTACAGTACTTCAGTAAATATGTATTTATACAACATGTGGAAGTGTATACAATAGAGTGGTGGGATCTTAACGGCTGTCAAATGTCAGAGGTTGATGTCTGTGAGAGTCATTTTATAAAGAGGTCTGACTCACTGTGTGTGTGTGTGTGTGTGTGTGTGTGTGTGTGTGTGTGTGTGTGTGTGTGTGTGTGTGTGTGTGTGTGTGTGTGTGTGTGTGTGTGTGTGTGTGTGTGTGTGTGTGTGCGCCAGCTCTCCATTGTTGGATTTGTGAATGAAAGAATGAAGACGAGAGCAAAGAAGCGTGAGGACACAAACCTACGTCATTGAAATATCCAAGTATATATATATATATATATATATATATATATATATATATATATATATATTAAATACATAAATGTGATTAAAACCAGCTTGATTGTCAAAGCGAGAGCTGGATGTTGGACGAGCAGAAAAAGCTGCAGTGCGACTCCATGTGAAGATAAAATGTGTTTTTATTTAAAGATCTCTATCAGGCACTATAGTTATCATCTTTATCAGTAAAACATGACGAAGCGGCTACCTGGGTCACATGGTACACAGCTGAGGTTCAGAGGAGACGAAGGAAGACAACATACCTGCAGACAGCAGTGCAGGGTACAAAGGTGAAAGGAAATAACAGCAACAGTAACGATATTAAAACATTAAATGAAACAGATACACATTCCTTCATGTCATTAATCAGTTACTGAACTTTACAGAGTGGATTAACTCAGAAAAACAACACAAATGTCATTACAATCTCATTAAATACCAAAACCACGTCTGTAGGAATATATATTTATACATCTTCTGTTGTTGTTATGAAGCAAAATACAGTGTTTAGTTTCGTTGCTACTGCAGTTCACAGCTCAGCGTATGGCTTCAGATATAAAGTCTAACATCTCGACAACAGCTCATAAAAACACACATGGATGCTACAGCGACGCTACGTCTTCTTTGGAGAGTAAACGGAGGATTCAGTGGGAATCCAGAAGAAAGGACCACATGATGGTTTTTACTCAGCTTACAAAACAGTTCATACTGAAATATTACTATGTGATAAAGAAAACAGCAGAAACTAATCTGATTTATCAAAGTTAAGCTTTCTATCATACATTTTTTCTGTTTGTTTTATTTTGTTTTGTTTTGCTGATTTAAAAACAACTCAGTCGCCAGAGGAAATGTTGGAGTTGTTTGTTTCTGTAAACCAGGAAACGTTAAATATCAGCGCTTCTGGATCAAAAATACGCTTCATGCCGGTGTCTCACATCCAGAAACACACAAGACACAACGGGGTTAACGTTGTGAAACAATCAGTCAGGGCTAGTCAACAAACACAAACAAATATGGTGGATTTGTGGTGAAATAATAATAATGTATCAATGTACAACTAACGTTACTTTGTTAATGTTACTTAACAGCAATGTACCGCAACAATGTAATGCAAAAATGTAACAATGTATCAACGTAACAATGTAATGCAACAATGTAACGCAACAATGTATCAACGTACCGCAACAATGTAATGTAACAATGTATCAACGTAACAATGTAATGCAACAATGTATCAACGTAACAATGTAATGCAACGATGTATCAACGTAATGTATCAACGTAATGCAACAATGTCATGTATCAACGTAACAATGTAATGCAACAATGTAACAATGTAATGTATCAACGTAATGCAACAATGTAACACAACAATGTAATGTATCAACGTAATACAACAATGTAATGCAACAATATAACGTTACAGCGGACATGAACAGTACTCTCCTGGGTCTCCTGGGTTTGTTTGACCCATCGACAAACCGCCCTTCATGGACTCTTGTACATTCAGTAACGTTCAGTAACGCTCAGTAACGTTCAGTAACGTTCAGTAACGTTCAGTAACGTTCAGTAACGTTCAGTAACGCTCAGTAACGTTCAGTAACGCTCATTAACGTTCAGTAACGCTCAGTAACGTTCAGTAACGTTCAGTAACGTTCAGTAACGCTCAGTAACGTTCATTAACGTTCATTAACGTTCATTAACGTTCAGTAACGCTCAGTAACGCTCAGTAACGCTCAGTAACGTTCAGTAACGTTCAGTAACGTTCAGTAACGTTCAGTAACGTTCAGTAACGTTCAGTAACGCTCAGTAACGTTCAGTAACGTTCAGTAACGCTCAGTAACGTTCAGTAACGTTCAGTAACGTTCAGTAACGCTCAGTAACGCTCAGTAACGTTCAGTAACGCTCAGTAACGTTCATTAACGTTCAGTAACGTTCAGTAACGTTGTGTAACGTTGTGTAACGCTCAGTAACGTTCAGTAACGTTCAGTAACAGCATCAATACTTCGCTTGCTTTGATCGAAACATAGAATTCCCAAAAAGATTTCTGGCGACTGAGCTGTTTGAAAAAGTTTCTGTTTTCAGAAAGGAAGTTTCTATTCAACAGGTTTGCAATTTCTACACAACAAAAAGGGAAATGCCAAAAGAAAGAAATATACAAATTTAAGGGAGATAAAAGCCTTGAAAAGTAAGAAGAAGGAAGTAAAAGCAAAGCAAGGAAAGGAAAGGAGAGAAAAAGAAGTCAAATGGAAGACGGGAGGAGAGGAGACAGAGGAATGGAAACCAGTGCATGCAGTGATGACGTTTGTCTCTCTGCAGTCACGGAGACGTTCAACTCATTTTAAATTGTAACACGATCGGTCGTGAGATTTCCTGACGCCATTAAACACCACGTTGGAAAAAGTCAAACTAAAGAGACGGATTTTAACACATTTCCTTTAACAACTTCTGTTTGTGGATCAAAACCTCTGAGGGGATGTGAGCAAAATATCTTGATCCGTAAACATTTCTGACCAGAACGTTCAGAATGTTTTTAAACGCCACGTAATATTACATTTTAATGTTCAGTTTTATTCAGCTGCGGCTCGTACATTGTGATTCATTTGTTCTAATGAGTCGACTTCAGTGCACGTGCATGGATATTACTTTAAACGAATATGTTTCGAAAGCTATTCTGTCCACGACCTTTGTTTTTATAAAATATCTGAAAACGAGCATCCATTTGGGAAGCACTCTGACTCTTTGCATGACCTTCAACTCATCTGAACGCCGTGTTTTTACTTCTTTCACACACAAAATGTTCACCGTTCACAATTCTTGATCTTTCTTCGAGTTTTGAAAAAGAAATCTGCATTTTAGAAAGTGACACGCGTGGGCGAGAGGCCAAGACAAAACGAAGAGGAACGCATCAAGTTTTTTTTTTAAACTGTTTGTGCACATTTCGCCTCGGGAGAAGAAAAAAAATAAAGAAGATTTTATTTCAGTTTTACTTGTTTTCAGTCAAACTTTCCGGAAAAAAAGGACGAGGCTGAAAACTAAAATCTGCATTAAAGTTGATGATAAAACAATGTGAACCCGAGGAGGAGGAAGAGGAGGAGGAGGAAGAGAAAGCGTTCACAACACGGACAACAGAAGCCAACTTTAAGTTTTAGTCTGTTTTTTTTCCACTTTTTTTTTGGCAGCGGCGTCACTCGGCCTTGTGGCTGTTGCTAAGCAACGCGTAGGTCATTTTTAGACTGGTGGTGGGAATTTTGGAGACTTGAAGATCAAAAACTCCCTCTGATGCGAGATGAATCATGCTCAGCGGATCTATTGTTGTCTCTGCTGCGCAGCAGAAAGGTAATTTAGTCTCAGCCTTTGAAAAGTTATCGTTCCTGCAGCGATTAAAACGCTTTTCTTCAGCGCTCCGGGAGGTTATTGGATCCAGGAAACATAACTGTGTGATGATGATGCACGCCATGCACGCCATGCACGCCATGCACGCCATGCACGGTGGCTCACTACGCCTGCTGGACATTTCTGCAAAAATGTATGGGAATATATGGGAATAAAAATAACTCTTTACCGTTTCATAAGAGGACATAAATCAATGAATTAGTCCCATAAATACAGTGTGATGTGTGGTGAGTTTCAAACTTAGGAGTTTAAAATGAAGAAATAACTTTTATAATAAATGTTTTACAATAAATAATTAATAGAAATATATTATTTTAAACTCCTCAATTAGCATTAGCATGCTCAATCTAGCTACATCCCACACGGCAACAGTTATAAAAGTAATTCACTCTGTACTTTGCTTCTGGCTACTATCTGCTGGTTACACACAAACAAAACAATATATATGTATATATATATATATATATATATATATATATATATATATATATATATATATATATATATTTATATATATATATATACATATATATACACACAAACGTGTACATATATGTATATACATATATATATATATATATATATATATATATATACAAACAGATTTAAAAATATATATATATATATATATATATATATATATATATATATATATATAGAGAGAGAGAGAGAGAGAGAGAGACGCTGCTCCTTTAAGAGGAGTGCTCCTCCCCAAAACTAAAAGGTTCATCTAATAACAATAAACAGAAGAGTTTAACCTCCAACATTCAGATCGTCTTAATTTTTTCTGCGTTAATTTTTATAACTTATATTTATTTTATGCTGTTTTACTGTTGGTAGTTTAGGATTTACTTGTAATACAAATAGAAATGGGAGAGTGAAATAAATCACTTCTTTATTTATTTATTGAGGTAAAGACATTTTTTTTTTTCCTGCATTTTTTATTATTTACATTTGTAGTTTCAGCCAAAAAAAGAATCGTAACAAACATTAATTCCTAAAAATCTTCCGTTTAACTTTTTTTTTTTAACTTACATTTTCAAGTCTAATATTGAACTCCTAGTTCTACAGTTAGCAGCCTTTCATAAAAACACAATTCTCCTATTTTGATTTCCACGTTCCAGACTTTGCTGGTCAAACGTGACCTGCCGAGCACCGAGAGCAACACACTGAACGGTAATAATAAAATAAAGGAACGTGACTGTAGCGACAGCAGAGATTCAAGGTGACGTCGTGGATGTGGAAGAAAATCAATAAATCTGTTGTTTTTTTTACTGTGTCAAAGTGCTCGTTTATCTTGGGAAATATATACGAAAACCGGAAAAAAAAACTAGTTCTTTATTTGGTGTTTCATAACTCTAAACACCACAATGTGTTTTTTGTTTGTCTATGGTGTGTTTTAGGACCATTATAGATAAAAACAAAAACTTGAATATTCTCTGAGATTTTAAAAATACGTAGAAAATCTGTGAGATTAAAGTAAAAAACATCGGAACATATACTAAAATATATTAGTACATGTTCACGGTCGTGAAGTAAAACAGAAAGAACAGAAACTAAAACGATGTATGTATCTTTCAGGGCCTTCAGAGGTCTTTATCGTAATAACACGATAAAAGAATTGCACTCGCTGGCCAACGGTACGAAGTAAAGGGATTTGGTTCTATGACAAAGAACACAGTTTTTTCTCGTTAACTTAAAAGTTTTGTCTCGTTAATCTACCTCTTATATCTAAGAGAATGTCCACACTTTTAACCCTTTATTTAGTTCTTAAAAAAAAAAAATGCCCTCAACACGCCGTCGTGTTTTTATTTTTAAAGAAGTACATAAAGGGTTAAAAATGTGAACATTCACACACTTCCTGCAGATATTTCACATTAAAAGACTGTTTGTAAAAGAAGACCTTTTGCCTCTTTCGAGCTGCTGAAAAGCTTTTAAACTGTTATACAAACCGTGAACGCCCGTTTAAGGCAAAGATTAGTAAATCTGGGATGGAAAAATGTAAACTGACGATGAAAAAAACAAAACATTAAACTAGAAGCAACGCAACGGCTACATTAGTTTTAGAAAATGTTGATAGAATTAGTGCACGGTCCCCTCACGAGTAAATAAAACATATTTAATGAAATTAATTACTTTGTCTGGAAAGACCAATGGAAGATGGAAGATTGCATCGAGTAGAAGCTAAAGATGAGTCCGGACTTTGGCTCTATTTACATTTATGGCTACTGGGACTCAAAAAGTAAACTACGCTAACGTAAACTACGCTAACGTAAACTACGCTAACGTGAGCGCTACAGTTAAGTTTCGTAGTCCATCGTATCGTGCGTCGCGACTCCAAAACCGAAGAAGGCGTTTACGATCGAGGGGTTCATGTCCAGAACCCTCGGATCCAGTTTGTCGAGTTGAAACCGGGTTGATTTCCCAGCATCCTCTTCTCACGTTCGCTGATCCAAACAACGCCCCGGAAAAGATAACCCCGCCGCGGGTCCTCGCGTCAGTCGCCAAACGGCTCGGCTCTAGTGTTCTCGGTCGCGGCGGCGCACCGGCACGGCGAACAGCGGCAGGGTCCTGGTCGGCGACGACAGCTCGGGGTCGGAGTTCGTCGTCCTCGCGGGGTCGTCGTCGGCCTTGCCGGCGCGGCGGCGGTCCGAGGGCCCGGCGGCGGCGGCGGACGACGGGTCGTGGCACGCCGCCTCGTAGGAGCACTTCCTCTTCTGGAGGGCCTCGGCGCGCACGGCCAGCGAGCGAGCGCACACCGTGAGCAGCACGATGAGCGTGCCCAGCAGCAGCGACACCATCGGCCAGAGGACGCAGTGCAGCAGCACGCTGGTGTCGTGGGAACGCCGCCACAGCACGTCGTCCGGCCTGAAACCACACACACACCATGACACACACACCATGACACACACCATGACACACACATCATGACACACACACCATGAGGCACACATCATGACACACACACCATGACACACACACCATGAGGCACACACCATGAGGCACACATCATGAGGCACACATCATGACACACACACCATGAGGCACACATCATGACACACACACACCATGACACACACACGGAGGAGGAAAAGCGTGAACAGGAAAGAAGAACTTGTTACGTCACTCTACGACGCCATCTTGATTTTTTTATCAACCAGTGAACAGGAAGTGACCATATATGGACTCAGGAGGAGTGACATAGAGCCCCGCCCCTAAAGCGTCCCCTATTATGGTCTGTTTGACTCTAAATGACCATCATGTACTAAATGAACAT
This sequence comes from Myoxocephalus aenaeus, assembly GCA_038501785.1. Taxonomy (NCBI): domain Eukaryota; kingdom Metazoa; phylum Chordata; class Actinopteri; order Perciformes; family Cottidae; genus Myoxocephalus; species Myoxocephalus aenaeus. Next base: position 98,064 of record JBAMJR010000397.1, read on the forward strand.
CATGCTGTATTGAAGAAGACTTGAAACTAGAGATTGAGACATAAACTCATGTTTACAATGTTTACTGAGGGAATACATCAAGAGAAGTAGAGTCATTTATATAGACTTCTATACAACCAGAGGAGTCACCCCCTGGTGGTCAGGAGAGAGAATGCAGCTTTAACACATGAAGTATAGACTTCTATACAACCAGAGGAGTCGCCCCCTGGTGGTCAGGAGAGAGAATGCAGCTTTAACACATGAAGCATAGACTTCTATACAACCAGAGGAGTCACCCCCTGGTGGTCAGGAGAGAGAATGCAGCTTTAACACATGAAGCATAGACTTCTATACAACCAGAGGAGTCACCCCCTGGTGGTCAGAAGAGAGAATGCAGCTTTAACACATGAAGCATAGACTTCTATACAACCAGTCTCACCTGCGCTGCTGGTTGAAGAAGCAGGTGAAGGCCTGGCTGCTGACCTCCTGGGTGAAGTAGTCTTCCCACCACAGGACGCTGTCGCTGTTCTTCTGGTTGTCTCGCTCGCAGGGCGGCACGTACGAGCACTGAGGATCATGAACACACGGACGTTGTTTTTAGTTTGATTGTATAATAGAATGTTCTTTAATCTATGTGCACTATAATTGTCCATCTCTTAATGTCACGCTCAGTATCATTTTTCTCCTTTTTAGTTTCCATTTTTGAATTTCCTTTACTTTTTCATTTAACTATATATTTTTTCATTTATTTTTTTACTTTACTATTTTTGCTGTTGTGTTCTATTTTGAACTGCTGTCAATATTATTTTTTTGACAGCAGTTCATTTTTTTTCTCTTATTAAATATTAGTCTATTGTAGTCATATGTGTTTACTTTCTAATATTTTATGAAACTCCTTCGGGATGAATAAAGTTAATTATTTCCTCTTAAAAAATGTTTCAGATAAAATGCAAAAGCCCAAAAGGAAATTTAACTAAAACATTGTCATTAAAATATGAAATTAATACATTTATCTTAAAACCTAAATATAAAACAAAATGTTCACATGTTTGTTCATAATTATTCTTCATTCAGGGAGAAATCCAACTCTCAAATATATATTTTAAAAAACTGACTGACGATAAAACGATGTGACTATCACCCAGCAGGGGGCGCTGCAGTAAGGTCAAAACAAGGTGACATCACTCTTCTCCTTCAGTTTAGTTTCAGCTTCCAAACATAACCTCACACACACACACACACACACACACACACACACACACACACACACACACACACACACACACACACACACACACACACACACACACTCGCTGCAGGAGGCTGATTGGTGCCTGGCTGGTTACTGGATCCACTGGTTGCTATGGAGGGGGTGTCTTCAACCTAAACCACGTCTTCAGCTCAACAACAACGGAAATGAACACAAACTTCTAAAAGAAAAGGATTCAGAACAAGAACAAAATATGTGAAGTAAACCATTGGACTTATATTTAAAAACGTAAACATCGCTTAAAACAACAAGAGCTGGAAATAAAGCGTTTGTTTGGGACTATTTTCAGCGGCGGATGAATCCACATTTTGGTGCTCTGTGAGTGTTTGTATGATGATGATGATGATGATGATGATGATGATGATGAAGGAACAACAGTGAGGCCTATTAAAGTTCCAGTGATAAATACTTTTTGCCAGTTTTGATGTGTTAATTGTTTGTTTCTCTCAGTAGAAACCAAATATATGAAAAAGATCTGCACTTTCCTTTGGTGTTGGTTCTAGCGCCCCCTGTGGACTAAAGAGGTAGTGTTGGTTCTGGTGCCCCCTGTGGACTAAAGAGGTAGTGTTGGTTCTGGTGCCCCCTGTGGACTAAAGAGGTAGTGTTGGTTCTAGCGCCCCCTGTGGACTAAAGAGGTAGTGTTGGTTCTGGTGCCCCCTGTGGACTAAAGAGGTAGTGTTGGTTCTGG
>JBAMJR010000397.1:107500-117500 GCA_038501785.1 Myoxocephalus aenaeus
ACTAATAATGTCAACAACACTGATACAAACCAATAAAGTTGACTATCTGGATCCTGCTTTAAATAATACTACCTCAAATACTCCTTAACAGTGGAGTACTAAGTTAGTCTGAATGAAGTACAAAAATACTTGTGCTGCAACATCTATGAGTACTACTACTATCACCATAATACACATATAGTACAATACTAATATTGCAGCTACTATTCTCTTAATGACAACAACACTGATAACAATAGTACTAATACATACTTATATTAGTACCACAAGAACTATGAGTACTTACTAAGAGTAAAGTATTTGTTCTGGAACAACATGCTGAAATATACCAATAAAAGTTGAGTATTGGGCTCCAGTTTTAAATACTACCTCAAATACTACCAAAATACATCAAAAAATACAATACTTCACAAGCAGAAAACACAAAGCTATTCATGTCAACAACATGCATAAGATACTACTAAAAGTCGAGTATTGGGCTCCTGTCTTAAATAATACTACCTCAAGTACTACTACGACTAAAATACATACAAATCTTCACAACAATACTCCAAAAAATACTTCTCTCCCACGAGCAGAAAACACAGAACTATTAATGTCAACAACACCTGAAATATACTACAAAAAGTCGAGTACTGGGCTCCTGTCTTCACTAATACTGCCTCCTCTAACCCCACAAGTACTCCAAGAAATACAAGTACTACTCCTATAAATACTACGAAAAGTCGAGTACTGGGCTCCTGTCTTTTATAATACTCCCTCAAATACTACTACTATACCAAAATACATACAAATATTCTAAATAATACCCACAAAAACCACAGAACTATTAATGTCAACAACACCTGAAATATACTACAAAAAGACAAGTACTGGTCTCCTGTCTTTTATAATACTCCCTCAAATACTACTACTATACCAAAAAACATACAAATCTTCAAAATAATACTACAAAAAAACACAGATCTATTAATGTCAACAACACTTGAAAAATACTACTAAAAGCCGAGTACTGGTTTTCAATAATACTGCCTCCTCTAACCTCACAAGTACTGCTATAAATACTACTAAAAGTCGAGTACTGGGCTTCTGTTTATTATAATACTCCATCCAATACTACTACTATACCAAAATGCATACACATCTTCAAAATAATACAAAACAAAACCACAAAACTATTCATGTCAACAACACCTGAAATATACGACTAAAAGTCGAGTTTCTTCACTAATACTGCGTCCTCTGACCCCACAGGTACTGCTCCTATAAGTCCTCCTGCTCCCAGTGCTCCCAGTGCTCCCAGTGCTCCCAGTGCTCCCCGCTCACCGTGCAGTTGGCCGGCTTGCTCTGCAGGCTCTGCAGCGTGGGGCTCAGCCAGCAGAAGCCCAGGATGAAGAGGCTCAGGATGCCGCAGGCGATCAGGAACAAGCCCAGCCGGATGCTCTTGTCCTCGGCCTCGGAGTACTCGTACGACACCCGGATCTTCGCCATGGCAACTCCGCGGAGACCTCCGCCGGCATGGGAGAGGAGGAGGAGGAGGAGGAGGAGGAGGAGGAGGAGGAGGAGGAGGAGGAGGAGGAGGAGGAGGAGGAGGAGGAGGAAGAAGAGGAGGAGGAGGAAGAAGAGGAGGAGGAAGAGGAGGAGGCGCTGCTTGGCTGCTGCTGAGGAACTGTTGAGTTTAAACACCGGCTGCTTTCTGTCTCTAAATCTGTTTCACCTTCCTCCAGCTTCATTTATCCTCCTCCTCCTCTTCCTCCTCTTCCTCCCTCCACCCTCCTCTCTCTCTCTCTCTCTCTCTCTCTCTCTCTCTCTCTCTCTCTCTCTTTTATTCTCCACTGTCTCTATTTATCCTCTTGCAATAATATAGTAGTTAATCTGTCTGTATATAATACTTCAGTTATTCTTTACTGTTTTTTATTGTGTATTTTCTTATTTATACTCGTTTTGATCTTCTTTGTAAATCCTGTAATAAAGGATTATATTATATTATCTTTTCTTATCTCATTGTCTTCTCAATGTGTCATTTATCGCTGTTAGTTTATACTCATTTTAAGTACTTTTGTAAAAGTAGCAGTACTGCCCAGTAAGAAATACTCTGTAAAGTTACATTCAAGATTATAATGAAGTACTTGAGTACAATTGTGACGTACTTGTACTTAATTTGAGTATTTCCATGTTATGTTACTTTTTACCTCTTAAGTTTAGTTATTAGTTCCTTCAGATAAATAATATAAAATATAAACTAATAAATGATGATGTATTATTAAGAATCTTTAATATATAATACATAATTTCAGCAGCATGTAAAGTCATTAAATGAGCTCCACCTTTAACAATAAATATAATACAATAATATATATTATTCTGCAACATGAGTACTTTTAATTTGGTACTTTAAGTATATTTAATGCTAGTACTTTTGTAATATTTTCTTACATTTTAATGCAGGACTACACTGTGGTATTACTACTTCCACTCACATATAAACAGCTAAATATACTTGAAGAATTAAAGTAAAGTACTTGTTGGGTTTTAAAAACTGATCAAATTTAAATCTGTAAGAGTTTTATTTTCATTGTCGATGAAGTTGTTTGTTCAATAAAATGGTGAAAAATGACCAAAAGCTTGTTTTGTCCAAAACTCAAAAGATATTCAGATTTCTTATTAATTATTTATTGAAATATTTGGCAGTTCATTTAATAGTTCACAGGAATTGTGTGAATGTTTATAAACTGATGTTTTAGTATAGTTTTGCAAAAGAAAATATGTTTTAATTCATAAATCTTTCCAAAATATATAACAAAATATATAATTTTAGGTGTTAATTATTCCTTTATTTCTTGTTTTTTAAGTTCCTTCACATGTTTAATTCAAACGTATTTCTTAAGAAAAACAAAACATTTTAATAACACATCAGATTGTCTGAAAACAACCTATTTTTCTTTAAAAGTTGATGTTTTTACAGGTTTCTCTTCTGGTCACACGCCTGTCCTCTCCGTCTGGATGTTTTATGGTTTCATCTCTTTCCCGATGATGCAATCCAGATTTGTGTTTGATATTTCGCCGGCGGCTTGTTGTTCTCTCTCTGGATGAGATAATCCTCTTAGAGCCCAGCGCTCTCTGGAGCGTCCTCGGCTTCTCGGGACAAACGTATTAAAGCCGGAATATCAGTTATTGGTTGACGGGTTATTAAAGGTGATGACGTGGATTTTAACGATTTAATCTGACAACGCATGACATATATGAGCCGGTTTTACTTCATGAAGCATAGACTTCTATACAGCCAGAGGAGTCGCCCCTGGTGGTCAGGAGAGAGAATGCAGCTTTAACACATGAAGCATAGACTTCTATACAACCAGAGGAGTCACCCCCTGGTGGTCAGGAGAGAGAATGCAGCTTTAACACATGAAGCATAGACTTCTATACAACCAGAGGAGTCACCCCCTGGTGGTCAGGAGAGAGAATGCAGCTTTAACACATGAAGCATAGACTTCTATACAGCCAGAGGAGTCGCCCCCTGGTGGTCAGGAGAGAGAATGCAGCTTTAACACATGAAGCATAGACTTCTATACAACCAGAGGAGTCGCCCCCTGGTGGTCAGAAGAGAGAATGCAGCTTTCACACATGAACTATAGACTTCTATACAACCAGAGGAGTCGCCCCCTGGTGGTCAGGAGAGAGAATGCAGCTTTAACACATGAAGCATAGACTTCTATACAACCAGAGGAGTCGCCCCCTGGTGGTCAGGAGAGAGAATGCAGCTTTAACACATGAAGCATAGACTTCTATACAACCAGAGGAGTCGCCCCCTGGTGGTCAGGAGAGAGAATGCAGCTTTAACACATGAAGCATATACTTCTATACAACCAGAGGAGTCGCCCCCTGGTGGTCAGGAGAGAGAATGCAGCTTTAACACATGAAGCATAGACTTCTATACAACCAGAGGAGTCACCCCCTGGTGGTCAGGAGAGAGAATGCAGCTTTAACACATGAAGCTTCAGCTCTTTATTTACCGTCTTGAGACTCTGATGTGTTTTTGTCTCCGTATGTTTTTAAATCCTCCTCGTTGTATTTTCATCATCGCCATTGATTTTCTTCACTATCCTTCATTACCTGCAGCTGTGATGACAGAGTTTCTCTGTATCGATCAATAGTTTCATTTCATCACCCGTGTGTGTGTGTGTGTGTGTGTGTGTGTGTGTGTGTGTGTGTGTGTGTGTGTGTGTGTGTGTGTGTGTTCGCTCTTAAAGATGCAACCAACCGTCTTAAATGGCCGCCAAGGACCAAAAGATCAATGAGCTGACTGAGATGTAATGATTCCTCTCAACCTGCAGTGAGAGTACAGATAAATAGTACTTTTTACTGTACTACATCTCAGAGGTACATGTTGTACTTTTTACTGTACTACATCTCAGAGGTACATATTGTACTTTTTACTGTACTACATCTCAGAGGTACATGTTGTACTTTTTACTGTACTACATCTCAGAGGTACATGTTGTACTTTTTACTGTCCTACATCTCAGAGGTACATGTTGTACTTTTTACTGTACTACATCTCAGAGGTACATGTTGTACTCTATACATCTCTTTAGAGTTTAAGAAGCGTCTTCACTCTGAAATAAAGTAAACAGGTCAAAGACACAGAGCGTCATCGGAGTAGAAGTACCTGAACCCGTCAGTACTGTAATTCGTCTCTCGGCCTGTTGCATAAACGTGACGCTAAAGCCACGGCTTCATGTTTTGGTAATCAGGGAGGCATGTGGCAGGATTATTATCATCTCCGCAGATCAAAAGATTACAAATGCAAACGGACATCAGCGTGGAGGGAAATCGTGTCTCTGCAGAAACAGAGAGAGGAAAGTTTGAATATATTTACATCCTAAAAACTCTGGAGGAAAGCTGAGATGTGACGAGAGACCGGATTTGGGCTTTACGGGGAAATAAAACAAATAAAACGGAAAAGAAAAGAGGGCGACGGCACAGTGTTTGCTCCTGCTGGTACGAAGGGAACATCCCATCAACAGAGAGACGATCATTCCCTCATCATGGAGAAACGGAACACTGCAGCTTTGTTCTGGTTGATCAGAACATGCATGATGCACTTCTCCTTGAAGATGGAGACATGGAAAGAACAATGGTCCTCCTGGTCTTTAGAAAACTGAGAGCTACGAGCTAGAAGCTATGAGCTAGGCGCTACATGCTATGAGCTACGAGCTATGTGCTACGTGCTATGAGCTAGCGAGGCAGTACGTGCTATGAGCTACAAGCTAGGAGCTAGGAGCTAGGTGCTACGAGCTAGGTGCTATGAGCTAGGTGCTATGAGCTAGGCGCTATGTGCTATGAGCTACATACAAACTCACAAAAGGCTCATAAAAACTACAAAGAGGGTCATACAAACTACATATAGACTCATACAACTATATAATGGCTCATAAAACTACAAAGAGGCTCATAAAACTACATAAAGGCTCATAAAAACTACAAAGAGGCTCATAGAAACTAAAAAGAGGCTCATAAAACTACAAAGAGGGTCATAAAACTACAAAGAGGGTCATAAAACTACAAAGAGGGTCATAAAACTACAAAGAGGCTAATGGAAACTACAAAGAGGGTCATAGAAACCAAAAAGTGGTTCATAAAACTACAACGAGATTCTTAAAAACTACAAAGAGGTTCATAAAACTACAAAGAGGGTCATAAAACTACATAAAGGCTCATAAAAACTACAAAGAGGCTCATAAAAACTACAGAGAGATTAAAACAGAGACACAAACAGCAGAAAGAGGCCTCACAACCTGTTAATTATGGGATGTTTGTGTCTTTCCTTCTGCGATGAGACGACTCAGAAAGTGAAGTTTCAGTTTCACACCTTCGCCTCCTCTCCTCTCTCACGCGATGTTACACTTTTCTTTTTTAGACCAGTTCAGTCAGTTACATAACTGTTGGTTCAACATTAAAAAACACAAATAAAAAAGAAGCATTCAGGACAAAAGCTTGACACTGGTAAAATATAGGAAAACTGTTTAAAAAATAAACCGTCTTTCCCGGTTTAAAAGAATGAACGGAAATGTTCTGTTTGACCAACAAGTACTTTTGATACTTGGATGTTTTGTGTTTTTACGTTGAGGTATTAAAACCATAAAACCCTCAACGACTTTCAGCCAGTATCTGGAAAGATACTCATGGAAAGTCAAACTTTCGTACAGTACTACTATATATATATATATATCAAAATATATTTTTTTTAGAAATTGCACAGATTTCCCTCAGATATCGTATATTTTTAAGAACTTAAAACTAAATGATAATATCAATAAACTTCTTAATTGTGTTTTCTTTCCATATGTATGTTTTTAACAGATTATTGTAATGTATTGTCTTTTGCTGAATTACCTCCTGTTTTCCTTCATTTATGACATCATCTATAATATGTTGGTGAAGTTTTCCCTAAATACATTAAAGTGTTTTAAGAAGACTACATCTTTGTTGTATACGTTGTTGAGTTACTTTAACACAAATGTTTCCTGATGAATCTGTAACTTTCATTTTAAACAACTCAACAATGAAGTTCATCGACGTTTTAACCAAAAGTTTCTAGATTGTATCTCTAAACATTTAAATAAAACTGTCCTAATAAATGTAATTGTTCTTCCTTTTGTTGCCACTCCTCCTCCTCTTCCTCCTCCTCTTCTTTCCTCCTCTTCCTCCTCCTCCTCTTCCTCCTCCTCCTCCTCTTCGATTCCCCAGACGGCTTTAGTCTCCACTGTGTCTCTACTGTACCAATAAAACCTGCTTTTATCACCACATTAAGTCTTAATTACTCAGATTAATGGTGTTCTGGTGTGTGTGTTTGTGTGTGTGTGTGTGTGTGTGTGTGTGTGTGTGTGTGTGTATGTGTGTATACGTGTGTGTTTGTGTGTGTGTGTATACGTGTGTGTGTGTGTGTATTGTCACATTCAGCTGCTGGCTGTAATTAAACGTCAACACATCTTTTTTTTTATAACAAAAACAAAGAAAACAAGAACAATACAAAAAGCTTGATGTAGAAATACTTTCTTCTTCTTCTTCTTCTTCTTCTCCTTCTTCTTTTTCTTCTTCTTCATTATTATTATGATTTAATTCGCTCAGTATCTGAGAATGAAGAAACATCAACAAACCGACCAGTTTAATGTCTGTTTGTTGGCGCCATCTTGTGGTCAAACCACTGAAGCACAGCTCACAAAGTCAATCTCACCACAATCTGTTCTGGAGCTTTCGGCTTCAGGAGCTGGACTTCTTCAGCTGCTGCTAGAAGGACTTCGTCAGCTGCTTTTATTCATTTGTTTAAATGTCATTAATTAATCTACTAAATGTATTCAGTTATTAAAGCTCCTGTTGTAGTTTATATATTTAATTTAAGTGTTATTATTATTATTAATATGATATAATACAAACATCGTTGTTTTTTTAGCAAGGAGGCAACAGAAACAGACTGAACACATAAATAATGAAACAGCTTCTATTGTTATTAATTAAAAGTGAAGCAAAAAAAAAAGTAACACTTGATTTGAACTATAAAAAAAAATATTTGGCATGAAATCGCTCGCTTTTCCTGTTTAACACTAAATAAATAAATAAATAAATATATAGATTATAACAGTATTAACGTATTTTAAAAGTAAAAAAAAAAGCTGTTTAAAAAAATATATGTTAAAGTCAGGTTAGTCTTGAGAACATTTTAGAAATATAGAACATTTTTCTTTCATTGTGTTGTTTTTGGCGCCCCCTGTGGACAACAGTGGGAGTGTTTCCATCTCACAATGTATTTCATGAATAAAAGACATTTTACCTCATAGTAACGTTAACAAAAACACAGGTTTACGTGTTGTAGTAAACAATAACACACAACACACAAAATCAATAACACTCACAAGTCGGCCGTCAGTTTCATTACCAGAATATTTATTTTATTCTTTTTCCTATTAAAACACTAGCTGCCATATTTAATAAAACAGCCAAACGGCCAAGTGCCTCAGTCCTCAATCCTCCAATCAAATCTCCCCACAGGGTGTCACATGGGCCTGTGGGCGTGTCCTTGGCTTTTTGCTGCTGCAATGTGAACGAGCTTGGGCCTTGCAGTCGGAAGGCGGGCGATGAGGTCGCCGCGGTCACGTCGTGGTGGTCGTGGTGGTCTTGGTGGTCTTGGTGGTCTTGGTGGTCTTTGTAGTCGTGGTGGTCGTGGTGGTCTTGGTGGTCTTGGTGGTCCCTGTAAAACCGTCTCTGTGGTGGACGTCTCGTATTGCATCGTTTACTGGCGACCAGCTGAGGGACGGCGTCCTCGTTTCAGACGATTTTTTAGTTTTTTCCCTTTTTTCTTAAAAACACTGCCTGTGTGTGTGTGTGTAAAATATATATATACATACATACATACATACATACATACATACATACACACACACACACACACACACCTGTACATTGGTGCCTCCTGGAGGACATTAAAAAATAACAAATATTCTGATGTTTAGGGGCTTTTCTTTTGGTGGAGTGGGGAAAGACTTTCGGTTTCCGTCTACACGTATACAGATATATTTAAATATTATATATTTTCGTCCACACGCAAACAAAGCTTGAATGCTGCGTTCAGGTGACGTCAGAAAAATCGGAAAAATGGGTTCCCGACTAGGAAAACTCTCCTCAAGTCGGCAAAGATTCTGGGATGCATTTCGCTGAGTTGACGCCATATTTAAACAAAGCAAATAACACAAAACTTAACGTGTTTTTGTCATTTTTGCGTTAGTGTGGACAGAGATGTTTTGTAAAACGAAGGTGGTGTCGACAAAATGTATTTAATTTATCCGTTTTCAAAAATATCTGTACACGTGTAGACGAATAAAAACACAAACCGACATTTTGGATAATACACTTTTTCGCTCCCCTGCAGAGTCGGATGTTGAGATTGATGCCACTCTCGTGTCTGTACGCTAATTATGAAGGTACACGCCAGCGGCTGGTTAGCTTAGCTTAGCATAAAGACTGGAAACAGGTGGAAACAGCTAGCTTGGCTCTGTCCAAAGGAGACAGAATCCGCCGAGCAGCTCCTCTGAGGCCGATTAACTGTTTCTCTTATTTGTTCAATCTGTATAAAAACTGAAGTGTAAAAAGACGTCTTCATGCTAAGCTAAGGTTTGCTAGCGATAGCTTCATAGTTAACGTACAGACATGTGAGGTATCAATCTGAACATCTGACTCTCGACAAGAAAATGAAAGTCAGAAAAAATTGTTCCTGAGAGAGGTGTCACTCCAGCAGTCTGATTGGTTTGAACTGTTGACGGGCAGAACTTGCGACAATAAAAAGGTAAATTAAAGTAGAATAACTTAAATATTTTTAAAAAAAGGTAAAAAAAAAAATAAAATAAAAAAACGGGAGCAGGAAATGTTGGAATAAAAATAAAGATGAAAAAGAATAAAAGTGAAAACTGGGAAAGAGATGCGTCTTCGTGGAAGAGATGTGCTCACATTTAAAGAATACACATTTCTACGTCTCTCCATTTATTTATTCGTTTCTTCTTGTCGCTAAATCTTAAAACAAGTGAAAAAATCTGCCGATGCTGAGAGAATATTTATAATCTAATAATTTATTACAAGTATTTCACCGGAAAAAAAGAAAATAAAGTTAAATTTGGTTTATCTGAAAACAAATATTTTAACATTAATTGTTCAATCAGTAAAATTACTTTTTGGATAATCACTTCTTTTTATTTATTTTTAAACGTAAGGATTTGCTCCTTTTCTGTTTTATATCTCAGGAAAGTAAATGTTTGCTTGATAAAAATAGATGAATTTATCTTCAAAATAATTAAAACTACTCGATTGATCAAATTATCGTTTTAACTTTAACAGCCTTTAAAAAAACTACTAGAAAACAACCTGCTGATTAATTAATAATACAAATTATAATACATTGTTGCATGTTAATTTAATTAAATTAACTACTTAATAAAATGCAATGTTTCAA
>JBAMJR010000397.1:122500-127500 GCA_038501785.1 Myoxocephalus aenaeus
GCGTGAACGCTACAGGGTGAACGCTACAGGATGAACGAGTGAACGCTACAGGGTGAACGCTACAGGATGAACGAGTGAACGCTACAAGGTGAACGCTACAGGATGAACGCTACAGGATGAACGCGTGAACGCTACAGGGTGAACGCTACAGGGTGAACGAGTGAACGCTACAGGGTGAACGCGTGAACGCTACAGGGTGAACGCTACAGGGTGAACGAGTGAACGCTACAGGGTGAACGCGTGAACGCTACAGGGTGAACGCTACAGGATGAACGCTACAGGGTGAACGAGTGAACGCTACAGGGTGAACGAGTGAACGCTACAGGGTGAACGCTACAGGATGAACGCTACAGGATGAACTCTACAGGGTGAACGAGTGAACGCTACAGGGTGAACGCTACAGGATGAACTCTACAGGGTGAACGAGTGAACGCTACAGGGTGAACGCTACAGGGTGAACGCTACAGGATGAACTCTACAGGGTGAACGAGTGAACGCTACAGGGTGAACGCTACAGGGTGAACGAGTGAACGCTACAGGGTGAACGAGTGAACGCTACAGGGTGAACGCTACAGGATGAACGCTACAGGGTGAACGAGTGAACGCTACAGGGTGAACGAGTGAACGCTACAGGGTGAACGCTACAGGATGAACGCTACAGGATGAACTCTACAGGGTGAACGAGTGAACGCTACAGGGTGAACGCTACAGGATGAACTCTACAGGGTGAACGAGTGAACGCTACAGGGTGAACGCTACAGGATGAACGCGTGAACGCTACAGGGTGAACGCTACAGGATGAACGAGTGAACGCTACAGGGTGAACGCTACAGGGTGAACGAGTGAACGCTACAGGGTGAACGCTACAGGATGAACGCTACAGGATGAACGCTACAGGATGAACGCTACAGGGTGAACGAGTGAACGCTACAGGGTGAACGCTACAGGATGAACTCTACAGGGTGAACGAGTGAACGCTACAGGGTGAACGCTACAGGATGAACGCGTGAACGCTACAGGGTGAACGCTACAGGATGAACGAGTGAACGCTACAGGGTGAACGCTACAGGATGAACGAGTGAACGCTACAAGGTGAACGCTACAGGATGAACGCTACAGGGTGAACGAGTGAACGCTACAGGGTGAACGCGTGAACGCTACAGGGTGAACGCTACAGGATGAACGAGTGAACGCTACAGGGTGAACGCGTGAACGCTACAGGGTGAACGCTACAGGATGAACGAGTGAACTCTACAGGGTGAACGAGTGAACGCTACAGGGTGAACGCTACAGGGTGAACGAGTGAACGCTACAGGATGAACGAGTGAACGCTACAGGATGAACTCTACAGGGTGAACGAGTGAACGCTACAGGGTGAACGAGTGAACGCTACAGGGTGAACGCTACAGGGTGAACGAGTGAACTCTACAGGGTGAGCGAGTGAACGCTACAGGGTGAACTCTACAGGGTGAACGAGTGAACGCTACAGGATGAACGCTACAGGGTGAACGAGTGAACGCTACAGGGTGAACGAGTGAACGCTACAGGGTGAACGCTACAGGATGAACTCTACAGGGTGAACGAGTGAACGCTACAGGGTGAACGCTACAGGATGAACGAGTGAACGCTACAGGGTGAACGCTACAGGATGAACGCTACAGGATGAACGCGTGAACGCTACAGGGTGAACGCTACAGGGTGAACGAGTGAACGCTACAGGGTGAACGCGTGAACGCTACAGGGTGAACGCTACAGGATGAACGAGTGAACGCTACAGGGTGAACGAGTGAATGCTACAGGATGAACGAGTGAACGCTACAGGATGAACGCGTGAACGCTACAGGGTGAACGCTACAGGATGAACGAGTGAACGCTACAGGGTGAACGAGTGAATGCTACAGGATGAACGAGTGAACGCTACAGGATGAACGCGTGAACGCTACAGGGTGAACGCTACAGGATGAACGAGTGAATGCTACAGGGTGAACGAGTGAACGCTACAGGGTGAACGCTACAGGATGAACGAGTGAACTCTACAGGGTGAACGAGTGAACGCTACAGGATGAACGCTACAGGATGAACGAGTGAACGCTACAGGATGAACTCGTGAACGCTACAGGATGAACGCGTGAACGCTACAGGGTGAACGGGTGAACGCTACAGGGTGAACGCTACAGGGTGAACGGGTGAACGCTACAGGGTGAACGCTACAGGATGAACGAGTGAACTCTACAGGGTGAACGAGTGAACGCTACAGGATGAACGCTACAGGATGAACGAGTGAACGCTACAGGATGAACTCTACAGGATGAACGAGTGAACTCTACAGGGTGAACGAGTGAACGCTACAGGATGAACGCTACAGGATGAACGAGTGAACGCTACAGGATGAACGCTACAGGATGAACGAGTGAACTCTACAGGGTGAACGAGTGAACGCTACAGGATGAACGCTACAGGATGAACGAGTGAACGCTACAGGATGAACTCGTGAACGCTACAGGATGAACGCGTGAACGCTACAGGGTGAACGGGTGAACGCTACAGGATGAACGCTACAGGGTGAACGGGTGAACGCTACAGGGTGAACGCTACAGGATGAACGAGTGAACGCTACAGGATGAACGAGTGAACGCTACAGGGTGAACGCTACAGGATGAACGAGTGAACGCTACAGGATGAACGAGTGAACGCTACAGGGTGAACGAGTGAACGCTACAGGATGAACGAGTGAACGCTACAGGGTGAACGCTACAGGGTGAACGGGTGAACGCTACAGGATGAACAAGTGAACGCTACAGGATGAACGAGTGAACGCTACAGGGTGAACGAGTGAACGCTACAGGGTGAACGCTACAGGATGAACGAGTGAACGCTACAGGGTGAACGCTACAGGATGAACGCTACAGGATGAACGCGTGAACGCTACAGGGTGAACGCTACAGGGTGAACGAGTGAACGCTACAGGGTGAACGCGTGAACGCTACAGGGTGAACGCGTGAACGCTACAGGGTGAACGCTACAGGATGAACGAGTGAACGCTACAGGGTGAACGAGTGAATGCTACAGGATGAACGAGTGAACGCTACAGGATGAACGCGTGAACGCTACAGGGTGAACGCTACAGGATGAACGAGTGAACGCTACAGGGTGAACGAGTGAATGCTACAGGATGAACGAGTGAACGCTACAGGATGAACGCGTGAACGCTACAGGGTGAACGCTACAGGATGAACGAGTGAATGCTACAGGGTGAACGAGTGAACGCTACAGGGTGAACGCTACAGGATGAACGAGTGAACTCTACAGGGTGAACGAGTGAACGCTACAGGATGAACGCTACAGGATGAACGAGTGAACGCTACAGGATGAACTCGTGAACGCTACAG
Organism: Myoxocephalus aenaeus; assembly: GCA_038501785.1. Lineage (NCBI taxonomy): Eukaryota > Metazoa > Chordata > Actinopteri > Perciformes > Cottidae > Myoxocephalus > Myoxocephalus aenaeus. The sequence goes on from JBAMJR010000397.1 coordinate 125,890, forward strand.
GATGAACGCGTGAACGCTACAGGGTGAACGGGGTGAACGCTACAGGGTGAACGCTACAGGATGAACGAGTGAACGCTACAGGATGAACGAGTGAACGCTACAGGGTGAACGCTACAGGATGAACGAGTGAACGCTACAGGATGAACGAGTGAACGCTACAGGGTGAACGAGTGAACGCTACAGGATGAACGAGTGAACGCTACAGGGTGAACGCTACAGGGTGAACGGGTGAACGCTACAGGATGAACAAGTGAACGCTACAGGATGAACGAGTGAACGCTACAGGGTGAACGAGTGAACGCTACAGGGTGAACGCTACAGGGTGAACGGGTGAACGCTACAGGATGAACAAGTGAACGCTACAGGATGAACGAGTGAACGCTACAGGATGAACGAGTGAACGCTACAGGGTGAACGAGTGAACTCACCGATGTCCTGCGGTCGACACGGAGCCGACGCCCACGGAGACGCAAACTTGGGGTAGAGGTTCCTGAAGGGAGACGAGCAGATCATGAACATTTTAATTAAAGTTATGACTTTAAAGCTTTCACAGCTTTAATGAGATAATAAAGAGTGAACTAAAGAACTCACATCTCATATTCATCAACGACTTTATTGTATTTTATTACTTTATGGTATTTATTAGTATTTATTTTATTTATTTAATTTGTATTATTTAATTTTATTCTATTTATTATACTTTATTTAATTTGTATTTATTTAATTGCATTTATTATATTTTATTGTATTTATTTAATTTCTATTTATTTTACTTTATTGTATTTATTTGTATTTTTCTTTGTCATACATTTAATTCTTAAATGTATGACAAAGAAACTAAGGCTGAATATCGTGTTTCATTTTAGCTTAATTTAAAACATTTCTTTATTATTGATGAATAAAACAATATTGTTCATTTTATTTATAATTTATTCATAATTTGCATTTATTTTTAACAATGAAAAAAAACACCATGACTGTATTACTACAGCAGCCCTACCTGTTACTAAAAATAAATCAAATGTAACTACATTAAGCGTATTCATTAACATTAATCCGGCCACAGGTCAATAGACATGATTTAATTCATAATTTATTCAAATAGTATATATTTTTTATGCAAATGTTATTATTACTGTGTGTGTGTGTTTATATGTGTGTATGTTTATATATGTATGTGCATGTGTGTGAGTCGTACTCTGGAGAGTTCAGGTTGTGTGTGTGTGTGTGTGTGTGTGTGTGTGTGTGTGTGTGTGTGTGTGTGTCTCTGTGTGTGTGTGTGTGTGTGTGTGTCTCTCTCTGTGCGTGTCGTACTCTGGGGAGTTGAGGTTGTGTGTGTGTGTGTGTGTGTGTGTGTGTGTGTGTGTGTGTGTGTGTGTGTGTGTGTGTGTGTGTCTCTCTCTCTGTGCGTGTCGTACTCTGGGGAGTTGAGGTTGTGTGTGTGTGTGTGTGTGTCTCTCTCTCTGTGCGTGTCGTACTCTGGAGAGTTCAGGTTGTGTGTGTGTGTGTGTGTGTGTGTGTGTGTGTGTGTGTGTGTGTCTCTGTGTGTGTGTGTGTGTGTGTGTGTGTCTCTCTCTGTGCGTGTCGTACTCTGGGGAGTTGAGGTTGTGT
>JBAMJR010000397.1:132500-188533 GCA_038501785.1 Myoxocephalus aenaeus
AATAAAGTAGATGATAACAAAGTAGATGATAACAAAGTAGATGATAATAAAGTAGATGATAATAAAGTAGATGATAATAAAAAAAAGTAGATGATAATAAAGTAGATGATAATAAAGTAGATGATAATAAAAAAAGTAGATGATAATAAAGTAGATGATAACAAAGTAGATAATAATAAAGTAGATGATAATAAAGTAGATGATAATAAAAAAAGTAGATGATAATAAAGTAGATGATAATAAAGTAGATGATAATAAAAAAAGTAGATGATAATAAAGTAGATGATAACAAAGTAGATGATAATAAAGTAGATGATAATAAAAAAAAGTAGATGATAATAAAGTAGATGATAATAAAGTAGATGATAATAAAAAAAAGTAGATGATAACAAAGTAGATGATAACAAAGTAGATGATAATAAAGTAGATGATAACAAAGTAGATGATAATAAAGTAGATGATAATAAAAAAAGTAGATGATAATAAAGTAGATGATAATAAAAAAAGTAGATGATAATAAAGTAGATGATAATAAAGTAGATGATAACAAAGTAGATGATAATAAAGTAGATGATAACAAAGTAGATGATAATAAAGTAGATGATAATAAAAAAAGTAGATGATAATAAAGTAGATGATAATAAAAAAAGTAGATGATAATAAAGTAGATAATAACAAAGTAGATGAACCCGTAAGCTAACTGCATGGAGGTGAGCGCTACCTGTTGATGGTGAAGGGCTGCCGTGTAGATAAATAAAGTAGATAAATAGAGTAGATGATAATAGAGTAAAGTAGAGCTACCTGTTGATGGTGAAGGGCTGCCGTGTAGATAAATAAAGTAGATAAATAGAGTAGATGATAATAGAGTAAAGTAGAGCTACCTGTTGATGGTGAAGGGCTGCCGTGTAGATAAATAAAGTAGATAAATAGAGTAGATGATAATAGAGTAAAGTAGAGCTACCTGTTGATGGTGAAGGGCTGCCGTGTAGATAAATAAAGTAGATAAATAGAGTAGATGATAATAGAGTAAAGTAGAGCTACCTGTTGATGGTGAAGGGCTGCCGTGCTTGCTGCTGCTTGGGCATGCCGATGATGCTGGGCGACGACCGGCTGGGGCTCCCCATGCCGCTGCGGCCCCCGGCCCCGCCCCGCTCCACCCCCACGCCCCCCATGCCGCCCGGGGGCCCCGGGGGGCCGCCCACCTGCTGGCTGTGGTTCAGCACGCTGCGGGTGCTCATGGGCAGGATCCCCCTGCAGAGAGCCGCCACAGGAAGGAAGACTGAGAGATTAAAGCCGGAGGAGGCTCGTGGTCTGGAGAGACGAAGATGACGAAGACTAGCAGCTGTGTGTGTGTGTGTGTGTGTGTGTGTGTGTGTGTGTGTGTGTGTGTGTGTGTGTGTGTGTGTGTCGTACCTGCTCGGTGAGGGAGGCGTGTGCATCGTGCCCGTGTTGGCTGAACTGGCATGACTGGGGAGCTGGTTGGCAGACTGGTTCAACCCACTTCGACTTAACTGAGGCGCTGCACTGCTGTTCATCCCTCGCATGGGAAACCCCAACGCACCTGGGAGGGGGGGGGGGGAGAGAGAGAGAGAGAGAGAGAGAGAGAGCAAGGGTTCGGGTTAAAACCTTCTCCCCCACTTCAACCATCTATAGAGCTTCATGATGCTTATGAAGGATTGTGTGTGTGTGTGTGTGTGTGTGTGTGTGTGTGTGTGTGTCAGTGTTCTTACACATCCTGACCAATGGATTCAAATTTTCAAACATTTAGTGAAATCTGGGTGTGAACAGTAAAAAGTGAGTAAATGTAGTATTTAAACTAACAATGAGAATACAAAGCATACAGTAAACCTTAAATGACTCAAATGAATGAGACAATAGTTTGATTAAAAGAATAAACATTTATATAGATGCCTGTATGTATGCCTGCTTATATTCTGAGTCTTTCTTTTAAAAGCATATTAATTATTTCAAACTCAGCGTAAATGAACGTCATGAACACATGAATATAACACATTTACATGACTTTTACTCAACTTTTGGGATTTTATTTTTTTAAAGGATTTTTCCAGGCCTGGAAATAACCATTTTAAACTCCCATGACTTTTCCAGGTTTTCCATGACCGTAAGAACCCTGTGTGTGTGTGTGTGTGTGTGTGTGTGTGTGTGTCTCTCTCACTCTGTGGGCCATATAAACTGGCTCCCAGCTGTGACAGTTGACCCGTTGAGGAAGCAGAGGAAGACGTCAGCATCTGAGGAGAGAGGAGAGAGGAGAGAGGAGAGAGGAAGCACCAACACAACCGTTACTTCTCCTCACGACGTCATCGTTTGTTCGCCAAGAAAATAAAGAAGACGCAGAAGAACCGGAGCAGCTCGTTGCTGACGGATGAAACGCCTTCTTTGAGAAATATAAGTGTGTTTTTTCCAACAACAAAAAATGTTAATCCGTTAAACAAAGAGCCAAAAGTTCAAACTTTTTAAAAAGGGAAAAAAAAAAACGTTTTAAACATGGCAGCTGAAGGTTAGAGACAAGACACGGCCCCTTTATTTAAACCCATATTATGACGGTACATCACATTAAAGAGGAAAGTTTGCAGTCTCGCTTTACCACAACTTTCTCCTGCAGGAAAAACTAAAACCTTTTCTCGGTTCACAGCTGTTACACGTCGGAAACAAAAAACGCACAAAACTTAAAATATTAAAAATGCCGACATATATAAAAAACTACTCACGTCTTTGTCGGGCCGGTGAGGCGGGAACATGGACTGCTGCGTGTAGTAGAGGCTGGAGTCGTCCGCGTAGTCGCTCTCGACCCCTCCCTCCATAAACTTCTTCCGGTTAGCACCAAACATGCCGCGTGTCACCTGAGGAACCGGCACAGGAAACGGTCAGTGCGACTTCCTGTCACTAAACGATTCATAACTCAAGATCTCTGAGTCTGCAGGTATTCACTCAGAAACTAAACGTTGCCTTCCCAAAAAACAACAAAGCAAATGTCTGAAATAAAGTAAAAACAATCGCAAACAATCTGTGAATTTGGACATATTTGTATTGTTGTTTGTGTCGGCCTCTCTCTGATATATTTGTATTGATGTATTTGCATAAAACATCATCTGTTAAAACTAAACGAAGCTTCGTTGCATCGAAGATGTTTAGTAAATCGAGCTAAACTCAAACTGTTTCAGCCTTATTTATTTGTAAAATACCTTTTCAGACAATAAATGCAGCTCACAGTGTTTCACAATAAATAAATGAACCGTATAAAGCCAGAATGAATGGAAAATAAGATGTAAAATAAAAGCCACTTGATTATTACGATACAAACATAGAATGCATGGAATCAAGTAAAATACTACATTTTAAAAGAAGAAAAACAAACAGATTACAACTTGAGACTTGTATGAACGATAAACAAAGAGTCTCGTCTTTATGGATCATAAAAACACATTCAGCAGAGTTTGGGTTTGTTGGATGAAACAAAACAACTTCTGTGAGCGTCCAACATCGAACATGCATCACTCTTTTCTAACAATAAATACATAAATAAAGTCTAAAAAGTCACATCCAGACTAATCAATAATGGATAAACCCAGCAGTTGATATGTTGTTTACCCACTTCTTTGATTATTAGCATATCCACACATGATCTTTATGTTGAACTCGTTCATTTCATCTCATAATGCACATCGTAAACACACAATATCACACAATGTTTGAACCCTGGATGTTGCACACGAGGTGCTATGCAGATATAAACACACATTTGTGTCTAAATAGTCTCTTTTGTTTCCTGCAGCAGGTTAGGCAGAGTTCTAGGCTCAGCCCCCGGTGTTATGATGTATAAAGTGTGTATTATTACCCCTTTAAACGTCGTGCTGCCGACCGGGCAGCGGATAAGCTCCTCTGTTCTGCTTTGAAACGGTAAAAGCTGCAGCAGTGTCGCAAAAAAAAATAGGTTTAGCTAACGTGAAAGCTAATGCTCCTTTAAACTCTTTAATTCACCTTTTAATTAAGGAAACTCACCGGTTGGCCTAACGGGACCGATACACCGGTTTATATTGATTCTAGTTGTGTGCGTGAGTCCCGTGTGCGTGATGCTATTAGCGGGTTGTTGTACCTTGTTAGCCGAGTGTCAGGAGCTACGTGCTAGCCGAGCAGTGCACGTAAGCTAGCGCATAACTCCATAGGAATACATGGGAAACGTTAGCACGCGAGCTAACGCTTACTACTCGAGCTAAGCTAGTCGGTTAACAGCGACGCCAGAACGCCGCTACGGGGCCGGTGTGTCCGGTTGTAACGGGCTCTGGCGGACCGGGGACGGCAGTTAGGATGCGGGTGAAGCAGACACGCGACAGGGGAGCCGGGGGCCGATGGGAAGGGGGGATCTGTTCGGGTTTGGGCCTAGTTTCCCCCACAAACAACAACAAAAAGCAACGGAAGCAGACTGCCGGGTCGGAAGTCGTGTCCTCCGGCTTCCCCCCCGTGGGCTGGTTCCGTCATGAACTCCCCCGCCGGCCGGGGTTCTGTTTAAAAGTGGGTTCGGCGGGTGTTTGGGGAGAAAATACATTAAAGGAATAAAACAAGGAGCTTACCGCATCAATCTTTCTTCCCCGCTACAATCCAAGATGGCCGTCATCTCTTCGCCAATCAGCAAGGATGCTGGGATGCCTGTCGCCTCTGACCTCTGAGGCTCCATCACTCTATTTTACTCTATTGTACTCTATTATACTTTACTCTATTGTACTCTATTGTACTTTAGTATACTCCACTCTACTCTATTATAGTCTACTCTCTGATCTCTGAGGCCCCATCATTCTACCCTATTGTACTCTGCTTTACTCTATTGTACTCTATTGTACTCTACTATCTGAGGCTCCATCACTATACATTACTCTATTGTACTCTACTCTACTATCTGATCTCTGAGGATCTGTCACTTCACTTTACTCTAGTATACTCTACTATCTCACGTCTGAGGCTCCATTACTCTACTTTATTGTATTCTACTCTACTCTACTCTATTGTACTCTACATTATTGTATTATATTCTACTCTATTGTACTCTACTTTACTATCTCACCTCTCAGGCTCCATTACTCTACTTTATTGTACCCTACTCTACTTTACTCTATTATACTCCACTCTACTCTATTGTACTCTATTGTTCTCTACGATTTGACCTCTGAGGCTCCATCACTCTACTTTACTGTATTTTACTCTACCATACTCTACTGCATTCTACTTTACTCCACTATACTATACTATCTCACCTCTGAGATTCCATTACTCTAATTGATTGTACTCTACTCTACTCTACTCTATTCTGTTATACTCCGCCCTACTTTTCTCTACTTTATTCTACTCTACTTTACTCTATTCTACTCTACTTTACTCTCTGACATGTGAGGCTCCCTCACTCTACTTTACTCTATTTTACTATATTCTGCTCCACTTTACTTTACTCTAATATACTCCACTATACTCTATTGTATTTGACTTAACTCTACTCTATCGTACTCTACTTCACTCTACTTCACACTACTGTCTAACCTCTGAAGCCCCATCACTCTACTTCACTCGAATATTTACTCTACTCAGATTTTTTGTAAAACTTTACTCAAGTTCTTTATTTGAAAAAAAGGATACTTTAGTAAATGAAATACAAATTATGACACTGGAAAACATAATATATACATATAATAAAAATAAAACACTGTTGTAGTCTGGTATTATTAGTATTATTATAAAATAATATTATTTTGTAGGCACTTCAACTTTATGACAGTTCCACTTATTTATCTAATTATCTTTTTATACAAACCGTCTGATCAGTTTATGAAATATGAAGTATTGTAATCAACTACTGTATTTAAGTTAAGTTTTGAGGTACATGTTGTTTACTTGAGTATTTCATATTTATGGTGGTAACTACTGTAACTGTAGTGACTCCTTATTTAAATTGTACACAAACCATGTGAACATCTTATAAAATATGACTCAGCATCATAGAGATTAAGATAATACAGTTTGTAATTTGTGCCAAATTAAATCAGAGATAAACTAATAGCTCCCTAAAACATAACAGTTTTGTAACTTATTTGTGTAATTAATGTAGATTATTTTCATAATGAAATAGTCTTTTTCATTTGATTGGTTAAAACAAAATAAAAACCTCACATGTAACCTACTTTAATTAAATGTTGCAAACATATTAATAAGGGAATATTATTAATATAGGTACATTTTTACAGGTACTGGTATACTACATACACTGTATTTATTTGTATATATACTGTGTAGGAACATTTCACCTTGTTGTCCTGAGAAAAATCCATAGAAATGTAAGAAACAGAATAAATAGCTGGTTTATGGCCTTTATGATGAAAAGTCAATATTTGAGAAGAAAATCAATATACGACTTAAAAAAAAGAAGAAAGTGTTGTGACACATTCTATGCGCTGGAAATCACTGAAATTATAATTTTTGGGGTTTGTTTATGATTTAAAAACCCTCAAAGAAGAGATTGGTTAAATCTCATGATGTTGTTGAAGACTACTGAACTATTTAACACCTTTTATGCAAACATGCAGCCCAAAGTGCTTCAAAAATACAGCAACAAAATAATACAAGTTCAAGAAGCAATGAATAGAAGTCATTCAAATACAAAATAAATAAACACCAGTGATAAAAATGTTTTCAAAAATATTAGGCTATAACGTTAATACAAATTAAAAGACATATTGAAAAAAAACATATGTAATAATAATGATAATGATAAGATTTCAAGTTGTATGTTCTCTGAAAAAAATCCTCAGATTTTCATGAATATAGTTTTGAACGTTCCTATTTCCACTTCTCACTATTTTGATCATTTACTTTAACGTTTTCATTTAACGTTCCTGCTGTGACGTTTTATTTTGTAAACACCATGAACTGCAAACGGAAGTCGTCTGATCTCGACTGTAGCTTACATTGTCGATTCTGATTGGACGATCGCACTGACGCGCCATCTCACCAATGAGCGAGCGGGTAGGAGCCGCGAGCGGCTATAAATACAGGGATTTGGGTCGACACGGTATTCTCCTATAACTCCACGAAGATATCCAAAACAGTCATGTCAGGACGAGGAAAGACAGGAGCCGGCAAAGTCAGGGCGAAGGCCAAGACCAGGTCCTCCAGGGCCGGGCTCCAGTTCCCCGTCGGCCGTGTCCACAGACACTTGAGGAAGGGTAACTACGCCCAGCGAGTCGGCGCCGGAGCTCCGGTGTACCTGGCGGCGGTGCTCGAGTATCTGACCGCTGAGATCCTGGAGCTGGCCGGGAACGCTGCCCGCGACAACAAGAAGACCAGGATCATCCCCCGTCACCTGCAGCTGGCCGTCCGCAACGACGAGGAGCTCAACAAGCTGCTGGGCGGAGTGACCATCGCTCAGGGCGGCGTGCTGCCCAACATCCAGGCGGTGCTGCTGCCCAAGAAGACCGAGAAGGCCGCGAAGAAGTAGAGGCGCTGCTCTCATCACCCAACGGCTCTTTTAAGAGCCACCCACCATTCTCAGAGAGATACCTCCTTTATGAATTTATAAACTTGACAGTTTTTGCGCATTTTATATATATATATATATATATATATATATATATATATATATATATATATATATATATATATATATATCCCCTGTATGATAACTGACATTTTGGTGTCAAATATATGAGAATACTGGCTTTTCCATTGCTATAAGTCTAAATGACAAGGTCTGAATAATTAGTTTGGTCCAAACCTCAGTAACATACATCTGTAGAACAACATTGATGATTTTGAACTAAAAGGCTTCTACTGTTAGAAGTTTAAATTATCTATGATCTTTTTGCCAAGGGAACCAAACACTTTGCGTTTAAGGTGGAGAGGTAAAAACAGTCTGTGTGTGTGTGTGTATATGTATATATATATATATATATATATATATATATATATACTAGAACATATAGAGATATTGTATTACTAAATGTTAAATACCAAGATAAATATATAATTAGTTTTATATATTAATTAATCCACTTTACTTGACTCGCAGTGACCCAAAATAACACAATATTAAAAAGTAATGCTAAATTAAAGTATATTTATCACTTAAATACTTCACATGTTTGTATTAATCAACCTCACAGCAAAACTATTGTATGGGAATTTAATACAAACATGAATCTGAAATGCACCACAGCTATAAGATGTTAAATATGTAAACATATTTATTAAACACCAACTAATTAAGCTGCATATTTATAAACTGCACATTAAGTTCATATTTTAGTTTTTTAGTTTTTGTTTTATTGTTTTTACCAGATTTTGTTCTTAAGTTTAAGTCCTAACATTTAAGTTGAGCCCAAATGTGTAGAATACAATAAATACAATAACATGTTTACTAAGTGGGTGTAATATATTTTTGGCAATTAATGTGTAATATTACTACTGTTTGGGTTTTTATATCCCATTTGGTGTCACAGTTTCTCTAAAACTATTTAGATGTGGTCTTGATACATAACAGGTGTATATACTAAATATATAATGCATTGTCTTAATATTATTTATTGATTATTTTCAACAGAATCAGGATCAAAAGTACATTTGCACAAATAAGTAATTTGACTTAATGATATGTACATAATTTAAAGTGAAGCATGTACAATAGTATATGATAAACAAATAATTATGAGTATTGTTATTTATTTTATTAATATTACTATGACGTCACAGTGTCATGTTAAAATATAAAAGCCAATAGTTTAGGTGTATTTGGAGTAAATGAGCTGTGATATTAAATATTTGAGAATTAGACAAAAGAATAGACAATGTTGGTGACAAAGTAAGGAAATGAGTCAAGTACAATAAGTGTATTTTATTTTGAAGGGGTTTTATCATAACCAGAAATGCAGGGGCTCACACGCGCGAGCTTGATCAACGGATCCTGAGAAAAGGCGCGCAGAGATGTCAGCCTGTCTTCAACTACGTCCGCAAGCCGGCTTTAAATACCGACGCTCTCCGTCCATCAGTTCATCTACGATTCAACCCAGAATCAGTCAAGATGAGCGGACGCGGAAAAGGAGGCAAGGGACTCGGCAAAGGAGGCGCTAAGCGCCACAGGAAGGTCCTCCGCGATAACATCCAGGGGATCACCAAACCCGCCATTCGCCGTCTGGCTCGCCGCGGCGGAGTGAAGCGTATCTCCGGTCTGATCTACGAGGAGACCCGCGGGGTGCTGAAGGTGTTCCTGGAGAACGTGATCCGTGACGCCGTCACCTACACCGAGCACGCCAAGAGGAAGACGGTGACCGCCATGGACGTGGTGTACGCGCTGAAGAGGCAGGGCCGCACCCTGTACGGCTTCGGAGGATAAACACTGACCGACAACCACCCGACACAACGGCTCTTTTAAGAGCCACCCACCCCGCCCTGAGAGCTCACGTCCTGATGTACTCAGTCAGCCATTCTCTATATTTATATAATGAATTAAAAAGAGACAAAGCGTTTTAACGCTGAATGTAATAATGTGATTTTTACTGGACTTCATACAGACGTGCGCATTTTTATTCCTAGCTTCGACAATAAAGATTTATTCTCATCAGCTCACCTGCATGATTGATGTCTATTTATAGGTAATAAATTATGGTTTAAGAATTATCCAAAACTATAACACTAGAATCATTATTCATTGGACATTTAGTGGAACGATGAATGAATATAAGTGTTGATTGATAATTCAACTCTTTAATTAAAATAATTTCCTTCAACTATGTTCAAACTGAACAAAACAAACTGTATGGCACTGGACACTTAATTAATCTAACAATAATACATTTGATATTAAAGGTAAATGTGTAACATTGCCAGACTAGTCTAGTCAGCATATTTATAGAATGACCCACACCACTTGCTCATGTCATGATTTTATTAACAGTAATTTCAACCACGCCATTTATATGTAGACATATGCATTGTCTTTGACAACACCTGAACAATGATTTAAATGTGAAATACTGATGCATGTTATTTGATCAGAAACCGATGTGTAATGAACAAGTTAAAGGTTAAATGTAGACCAAAACTAATTTTATATATATATATATATATATATATATATATATATAAAAATATAAAAATATATATTTGAAGTGTATTGTCAGCAACTATTTGAGAACGTTCTATTTTTTTTAATTATCTGACTTCATTAAAGCTCTCGTATCTTAAAGTTCTATTTTTATTAGCTGGATATATTGGTTTGGACCTCCAGTAGGTTTTTTTCCCCCAATTTAGAGTTTTAATACTATTTATATAACTCAATAAAAAAATATATATTCATAAGTTAATTATATATTCAAACACGTGACAGCAGGTTCATACAATATTTTAGTAGACATTAAACATTCATCCCACAAACGTGGTGAACGTAAATGTGATGAACGTATTAATGTTAAATGTTTTATGACAAGTTAATTCTTAAACCCTGAACTTTTCAATATTTCAAACAATATTTTAGTAGACATTAAACATTCATCCCTCAAACCGAATAGTTCACATGTAATCAATCTAAACTGATAAATGATTAAAGTTACGTGTTCAATATTAACTTTAAAGTGATTTAGTGCTTTAGACGGAGCACCACGTGCTCGTCAGGCCGGACCACAGCTCTCAGAGGCGGGTGTGTGGCTCTTAAAAGAGCCGTTGGGGTTCACTACAGTCGGGTCGGTCTAAGCCCTCTCCCCGCGGATGCGGCGGGCCAGCTGGATGTCTTTGGGCATGATGGTGACCCTCTTGGCGTGGATGGCGCACAGGTTGGTGTCCTCGAACAGGCCGACCAGGTAAGCCTCGCTGGACTCCTGCAGAGCCATGACGGCGGAGCTCTGGAAGCGCAGGTCGGTCTTGAAGTCCTGAGCGATCTCCCTCACCAGGCGCTGGAAGGGCAGCTTGCGGATCAGCAGCTCGGTGGACTTCTGGTAGCGGCGGATCTCCCTCAGAGCCACGGTACCGGGCCTGTAACGGTGGGGCTTCTTCACTCCGCCGGTGGCCGGGGCGCTCTTACGGGCAGCTTTGGTCGCCAGCTGCTTCCTGGGAGCTTTTCCTCCGGTGGACTTACGGGCGGTCTGCTTGGTTCTGGCCATTTTTACTGCTCGTTCTCTCGGGAAAGAAAAGTAGTTGTGTTCTTCACAGCGACGGCGTCTCCTTTATATATCCAGAGCCGGAGCAGACGCGACGCTGATTGGTCCAATGAGAGCACGTGATAATGCAGCTCAGCTATTGGATGAAGTATATTTGAAAATGTAACGGTTCCGCTCATTGGTCTATTGTTCTGTACATTTTTAGAGTATTAATACAATACAATACAGATACAAGTACTCTATATTTAATACAAAAATAAATGCCTGCCATATTGTCACAGAACAAGCAAAACAAAATCTGAAACTACGTACTTTGAAGTATAATGGGGTGCGTATATAACTGAAAAACAAGGAGAGCATATACATTTATATCATAACAGGTGTTTAAAAAATGAAAATGTGCATGTTGTATTTCAAAGTGAGAGCTTATTGAAATGTATGTGAGATTCCTAAACATTATATACATTAAATATTGTAGTACATCAACAAGTACCTCAAAGTCAGAGAGATTTTACACTGCAAAAGTGTGAAATATGTCATTAATTTGAGTTTCTTCCACAATAAGAATCAGTAATGTGAATATTTTATATTTTAAACACTGAACTTCAATTTGAAATGTTAATTATTAAGTTGTACAAGTTGCTGTTTGAGTTTCTTTGCTTTCAAGCCACCTTTATCAGAATCAGCTTTAATGGCCATATAAATTTGCAGATACATGGAATTTGACTCCGGTTTCACTGGCTCTTCGTACTTTTTTCACACACAATATACAAGATAAATATAAAAAATATAAAAAGACAGTAGTAAAACAACAAAAAAAGTGCAGATAGTGCAGATGAAGAGTCTGTTTAACTGTTCATCAGAGTGACTCCAGTGGGAAGAAGCTGTTTCTGTGTCTGGTGGTTTTGGCGTACAGTGCTCTGTAGCGCCTCCCAGAGGGGAGGAGGTGAACAGCTTGTGTCCAGGGTGAGAGGGGTCTGTACTTGTACATGACTCTTTAATCCTGGAACATTTGCCGACCTGCAAGTTTATGCATGTTCCCCTCTGCAATATGACTTCTTAATCTCACACACACACAAGCACGCTCACACACACACACACACACATAGAGAAGAAATATATATAAATATTATATATATATATATATATATATATATATATATATATATATATATATATATATATATTATATTTATATATAATATTGGATGAAGTATATTTGAATATATATATATATATATAATATTTATATATATTTCTTCTCATGTGTGTTAAATCTTTGTTGTTGTATTTTACTTGATTGTTTAAACATTATTCATGTACTTTACTCTTATTGTGTTTTATTTTGCAATGTGCCGGTAGTGTTTCTTTTACACTCAATAATTATTATTGTATTGTTCATATATGTTAATATTTTTATTTTATTGTTTGTTTCCTATTTTTTGTTGTAATCTTTAATTAATGACACTCTGTTTCACAATAATTTCCTGCTGGTTTAATAAAGTGTAATCTTATCTTATTTTACCTTGATGTTCTATTCTAACTACATTGTTATAAATCTCTCACTGGACGTTATAACACGCTAAACACGATCTAAAACTTGTTAAGATTCAAAACCTAAGCAGACTTTTCATAACGTATCGCCTTCCAACCCGACATCCCACTGATAAACACAGAAGCGGCACTAATACACAATATTGTAGTATTTATGAAGAAATAATGAATTATTTAGGAAAATGGGAAACAACATGCATTCTGACATTAAATACTCAAATGAATACAAAAACAATGGCTCAAACGTATTATTATTATGCTGTATAATATAATAAGTTATGTAATATGCCATGCCAACATAACTATACAATTTTACATGTTATAAATATGTGATTTATTTGCTCAGCCTCTGTGAACAAAAATAGGGATTTTAATTCCACCAGTGTGTTGAATTATTTATTCTAATAAAGTGCATTTATTAGTTTTATCAAAAGAAGCAATTTAAAAGAAACAATATAGGAAACATAATACAATCATAATATTGCTTCTACTGCCACTCTACTGTACATACATCATTTTACTAATGTACTTCTTGTATTCTTGTTTTATTATCATGTCGTCTCTTTTAGTTGAATTATTGTACCAAATTCATCTTACTATTATTGCTATTACATTCTATTTTGCAATGTTGTTATTGCTCTATTGTTTTTTATTATTATGTTTACACTTTTGCTTGTTCTTGTGTAATCTTTGAGATTACTCTTGCACAATACTTTCTTCCATGATTCCAATATTTCTATCTTCTCTTCTCTTATACTCAACATCTCTCTCCGATAGTCTTCTTATTAGCCCACATGTCGGTTCTGTAAATATCTTCTGCATATTCACGTCTACTATTCCAGACTAATCTGCAGTGCTAAAGGTTATACAATCATAATAAGTTGATATTGTTTGAAATTAAGCTTTAAAATGTTGTGCTTTGCATTATGTTGTTTGTAATAAATTATCCAATATTTTCCAAAATGAACAACATTTCCTTGTCAATCCATCTGAACATCCATCACAGTCAGAATGTAAGCACTGCAGCTCATTGTCTTTTACAATAATTTGACTTGAACTAGAGATGAAAGCTCAAATGTGACTTTTGCTATTTTGCAATATAAGATAGAATGATGGAAAACGTTTAAATTTGAATACAAATCATACAAAAGAATAAAGTAACTCTTGGGAAGAAATAAAAAGGAAAAACAAATGATATTCCTAAATGGATGACACCAAGTTACATTGAGTGAATAATCATTTAAAAAATAAATAAAGCACGACCACTGTTTGGAGAGATTGTATTATGCCAATAACTGATGATTAAGATTAAGATTATTCTAATATTGTTTTCATATGGATTCGGAGTGCATAGCTGTTTATTGTCTGAACACAAACGGATGTAAGATTACACCAAATGAAATAAGAGAACCTGCTATATTTCACAACACAGTAACCCACATTATGCTGGAAAATAATTGATCATATAAGCCATGAAAAACCAAACATTGCAAGTCTTTGTGGGACTTATTATAAAAACATGATATCGTGTTAGAGCTGGTCTGTCTCCAGAGGAAGTTGTAACTAAGAACATTTCTGTTCTGACAGTGTTATCTAACACATCTCAGATTGTAATAAATACATAAACATGGTTGTATCATGAATTTAAAAATAAAGAATCAATAAATAAATAAAGGACACTGTGTTTCAGGAAGTGGAGAACTCAGCCTGCCTATCCCAACAGGAGTGTGTTTGCAGACACCAGATGAACCTCTTTTTAATAAATAAATAAGAACAAGAGTAGAGGTTTTTTACATTGGATCTCTGAACAAACATCTCTTCTCACTGTCAAACTCTTTTTTTCGGGCTTTTGATGTATTTTAAAGCATTTAGGAGAGAAATCGCAAAGAAAAGACACTCAGAGGCGTCTCACACAGAAGATGATGGGAGACGTTTAAACGCTTTACAGACTAAATACAGAAGCGTAATGACGTTTATTTCACAACCATGTGAAGATGAACTCCTTCGCTATCAGGTGGATTACATTCCAGGCTTCCTTTCCTCCTCTAGATGTGTATTTTATACATTTAATGGCGAAGAGAAAACACAAGTGACTGAGTTTTGCCGCTGCCACAGTGAGAGGCAGGCTGGGTTGAGTCTCCACGGTTCTCATGGTGTGTTTAAGTTCCCCTCCTCGCGGAGAGTTTCCATCAGTCACAACAGACGAGGACAGAACAGACGAACAGCACGATGACAGCAGAAATCGCTCCAGCCGCCGCACCGGCCACCCAGTCCCCGAAGAAGAAGGCGTCCAGGCCCAGCAAGAAGTCTGGTCCCGGCGCCGGCGAGCTCATCCTGAAAGCGGTGACCGCCTCCAAGAGCCGTACTGGGATCTCCTGCGTGGCCGTGAAGAAGGCCATGGCCGCTGACGGGTACGACGTGATCCAGAACAACGGCCACATTAAACGCGCCGTCAAGAAGCTGCTGGAGGCAGGAGCCCTGGTGCAGGTCAAGGGAATCGGGGCCAGCGGCTCCTTCAAGGCGGCCAAGCCCGCTGAGAAGCCCAAGAAGGTGGCGAAGAAGCCCGCCGCCAAACCCAAGAAGCCCGCAGCGAAGAAGATCACCTCCGCCAAGAAATCTCCTGTCGTCGCCAAGAAGCCAAAAGCGGCAAAGACGACACCCAAGAAGGCGAAGAAGCCCGCGACAGCCAAGAAAACATCCGTGAAGAAGATCACAAAGAGTCCGAAGAAGGTGGCGGTTGTGGCCAAGAAGGTGGTGGTGGCCAAGAAGGCGGCTTCCCCCAAGAAAGCCGCGAAGAAGGTCGTTAAACCCAAAGCCGCGAAACCAGCGAAGAAGATTGCAGCTAAAAAAACGGTCAAGAAGACTGCAGCAAAGAAACCAGCGAAGAAGTAAACTTGTTTACAAAAACGGCTCTTTTAAGAGCCACCCACATACACAGAAGAGCACCTTGTTTTCTCAATAGTAATATTATTATGTACATTATATATTTGTATTTATTGTCGTGTCAACAAAAGACATCATTCAATGATCATTGATTTAGTTTAAACAGACTCATAAACAAACATATATATATATATATATATATATATATATATATATATTGTGAATATTATTTTTATCAAAATAATGTGGAATACTTTTATATTCTTTATTAGTCCCACAGTGGGACATTTGCAGCATTACAGCAGCAAACAGGGTAAAGTGCACACATAATAAGATCTATATTATTGAACTAGTTCCTGTTTTAAGAAACTTGTCTCAGTACTTTACAGAATACTTGCTCTGGAGATGTGAAGTACTCTGACTGTGTATCTGATACTTCACCATTAGATTACAATAAATACACAAAAGAGCACTTTATTTAAAAACTATATTTATTAGTATTTATTTGTCATGTAAAAATGTAGAATGGCTGAAAATGACCTCATCCTTCAATGATTATTACATAAGTTTAAACACTGAGACTCTTAAATGAACAATTTAACTATGATGAAAATATATGAAGTACACGTTTAAGGTACTTTTTGAGTATTTTCTACCTTGGCCGTATTATACTTCATACTATTCTAACAACACATAATGTTACTGCATTCATTTTACAGCTTTACTCACTTTAACAATTATGATTTTTGAGACTTGTGATTGTTTTTCTCACTGTTTTCAATAAATAATTAATTAAAAAGTTAACAATGAGCTCCAGTTCACCCGACTACAACAATAAAATCCTGCTTTTAAATTAATACACAAGTAATATTAATCTAATAATGATTATTTTCCTAATTATACTAACACACATTTCAAATGCAACCCTTTCACTTGTAGTTCTTCCTGTATTTATATCCAACACTTTACTTTTTCTTGACTGAGACGTGAATGTGTTCAAAGTCACTTAAATGTAATTTAATTCATGTTAAAAACATATTTTATAATATCATCTAATTAACATGTACTGATTATTATGATGTCATTACTTCACTGTATTTTTTTATTTCATATTTTGTTTTTACATTCTGGTTGTATGTACATAAATACACGTTTAAAGTATTGTTTTATTGAGGTTTTGTGTTTATTTAGAGCTAAAACGTCTCGCGGTATAATCGCATGCAGAGCGGGAGTCTCGAGCTGGCGCGGTGACGTAGTCTTCTCTGATTGGATGATCGTACTACTGTACCGGACCAATGAGCGACCAGGTGCTCCTTTATATTCTGAGCTTCGCCGGCGGAGGAGCATTCTATTCTCTTAACCGAAGCAGAATAACCACCGTGAAACATGTCTGGAAGAGGTAAAACCGGCGGGAAGACCAGGGCGAAGGCCAAGACCAGGTCCTCCAGGGCCGGGCTCCAGTTCCCCGTCGGCCGTGTCCACAGACACTTGAGGAAGGGTAACTACGCCCAGCGAGTCGGCGCCGGAGCTCCGGTGTACCTGGCGGCGGTGCTCGAGTATCTGACCGCTGAGATCCTGGAGCTGGCCGGGAACGCTGCCCGCGACAACAAGAAGACCAGGATCATCCCCCGTCACCTGCAGCTGGCCGTCCGCAACGACGAGGAGCTCAACAAGCTGCTGGGCGGAGTGACCATCGCTCAGGGCGGCGTGCTGCCCAACATCCAGGCGGTGCTGCTGCCCAAGAAGACCGAGAAGGCCGCGAAGAAGTAGAGGCGCTGCTCCCATCACCCAACGGCTCTTTTAAGAGCCACCCACCATTCTCAAAGAGATACTTCCTGTACGAATTTATGAACTGAGTTTTATATAAATTCTCTCACAGATGTTTCACACTGTAGAACATTCAAAATGCAAGCTTTTCTATTGATGTACTATTAAATGTGTCGGTGAACGGTCCAAATATTTACTTCGTAAATCTGGTCTGCATCAACAGACTCTGAAGTCTGTTTTAAAACCTGTATTTCTCTGAGTCTTTTTTAAATGTAGTTGTTAAACTGCTGTTGCTCCGTCTCTCCACATGGGGGCGATGTTCTCCAACTCAAGAAGCTAAAGCCGCTGATGAAGAAGTCAGAGGCTGCAGTCAAAGGCTGCGGTCGAATAGTCCAATAATGACCTCCTAACGTCTAACCCTGAGCACTTCTCCTTAACCTCTGTGGAAAACGTCACGGGGTTAAGGAAAGATGGCAAGGAGACGGCAGGCGATGTTAGTGACGTCAGTCTGCAGCGGTGAAACTACAACGTTCTGAAGAAGGACTACAAAAAGCACAGTTTAGATACTTCGTCCGTCTTCTTACAGTGTTGCGTCATAACGACATAAACAACCCGGTTCATAGTATTACTTTAATAACGAGGTTGGAATAGAAATGAAAGAAGGAATATGAAAGTGAAACCAACGTATTTTTCACAGAGTACAAAGCTACTAAACTGTCTATTTGTTCAGTTTCAAACATGCTGAATTAAATACGTTATCCCACAACGATGTGTGTCATATATGTGTGTCTCATATCCTGTTATGTTGTTATGGTTTATATGCAGATTATAATCTGATCATAAAAATATGCAGACAACAGTTTATGAAACACAACTCGTGTTGACTTGATATGTTTTATTGTAATGTGACAAAATAGTTGATTAAAAAGATGATAATCAGAAACATGATTCAGACTGAAGAGCTCGTCCAGTTTAACTCTTTCATTAAAGCTTCTGTAGCTGAAGTCAAATAAAATAAAAGAGTGAGGCTGAAGCTGCAGTTCAACACCAGATAGAATATAAAATACGTCAGTTTATCACTTTACAGCAGTTTTATCACTTTACAGCAGTTTATCACTTTACAGCAGTTTATCACTTTACAGCAGTTTATCACTTTACAGCAGTTTGATCACTTTACAGCAGTTTCATCACTTTACAGCAGTTTCATCACTTTACAGCAGTTTTCAGCAACATAACGTTTGTTGTTCTCCAGCAGGTTTAACAGATTATTGAAAGTATTTCCAAGTTATAGCAACAGTTATTTACATGATCTGCGTTTGTCGGTCATGATCGTCTGTTCTCGTGAACGGCCGAATGATACGTCACTTTAAATGTTGCCGCCGCAAGGAATTGTGGGTCGGCATTATCTCCTCTCCTTTCGCAAAGGAAGGTCCAGTGGTTCCTATGCTAAAGGAGCTAAGTTAGGAAGCATTGAAGCTCCTTTCCTTTGCGCTTGGACAGTTTGACCGGCTCTTATCATGGCGGCCACTGAGGTCCTTCAGGTCATTTCACTCAGTCAGGAAGGTTCTAACCAAAATGGACTATTCGACTGCAGCCTAAGAGCTTTGGGACGGCCGTCAAGATGGCGGCGCAGAACCACTTCCGGTTCAAGCGAGGAAATGACAATTTAGAGACTTGAGATGCACCATATGAAAGCCAAGAAGGGACGTGTGTTTAATGTACACCCACGTCTGTCTGTTTCAAAAGGCTCAAACGGGTCCTTTACCAGCAGTCCATGTGATCACATGAGTTCTGGTCCCATTCTGTTTAGTGTCTCACAGACCGTCTAGTGACTTTAGTACATGCATAAATCCACTGTTCTGTATCAAGTTTACAACAATCACAAAAGTGTTTTTATTTCAGTGTTTAGTTTTTCTCCATCGTGTTTTATTAGTTTAGAGATTCATGCTCACCCTGTAACTTGTATCTCACTATACACTCACTTTTATCTCACTATACACTCACTTTTATCTCACTATACACTCACTTTTATCTCACTATACACTCACTTTTATCTCACTATACACTAACTTTTATCTCACTATACACTCACTTTTATCTCACTATACACTCACTTTTATCTCACTATACACTCACTTTTATCTCACTATACACTAACTTGTATCTGACTATACACTCACTTTTATCTCACTATACACTCACTTTTATCTCACTATACACTAACTTGTATCTGACTATACACTCACTTTTATCTCACTATACACTCACTTTTATCTCACTATACACTAACTTTTACACACAGACCAGACGTCTCATCTGAAACCGGCCTGGGGAAATAAATTGGTAAAAAACAAATCTGACAACCGATGGTTCCATTGTGGATTTATCTCACTGCTCTCAGTTTGTGCGAGACTGGCTGTTGCAATGCATTCTGGGTCAAATCTCCCCAAATATGAACGACAGCCGTCTGCCAACCATACACTTATGCTTTGGTCGTGCCCAAATTTAAAAGATTTATGGGATCAAATATTCGACTTTGGGACAGGACTGTATAATTTTAACGTTTTGTTAAATGTTTGTGTGATGTTACATGTTTCCACGTCTTAATTTCTACTACATTTAAATTAGTTTGAAGTTAGTGTTATCGTGGTCTTTGTTTTGGGGATCTTTTTCGTCTGAATCTTTATACCAAACCTCCGCAGAGTGAAGTGTTTGTTTGTTTGTTGTTTGTTCTGTTGGCGTGTCACAGGTTCACTTCCTCTTAATGTCCTGTGTAGCCCAACTCATTGGGGAGGTACTGCTCTTCAATCCTGTTAAAGTGTTTGCAAAATCAATAAAACAAATAAAAACTATATAAAAACACAAGTAATGTAAATCTTGTTATTGATTATTATCCCTTAAACTACTTATGTGATGATATACGTTTAATGTTAGAATGAGCTTCTATGTTTGAGACCGAAAAGGGAAATTAAAAACATTACTTTATTACAATTATACAACATGAGTCCAGCAGGACTTCATTAAGGACCATAAAGTTCTGCGACAACAGACATGCACAATGTCTTTGTGTTTTCAGCAGCATTGCTGCTACGCTTCAACCACCACTTCATTGTTTGAGTTTAAAGGCGGCAGTGATAGATAGACGGGGAATGCCAGGCAGCGCCAGGTTGGGTCAAACCATCCTGATATGGGGGAGACTGGGTTTTTAGGATAATTACATTAAATAACCTACTTAATATAAAATTCAGTCTATGAACTTACACTTATGTTTTATTGAATATTGATTAAATAACTATTTTTAAAGGATTTTTGAATGGATGCTAATTTTAAATAGATTTTTTTTTAAACTCACGTACCCCCTGGAGTTCCTTCACGTACCCCCATTTGAGAAGCGCTGGTCTAATGGGTCTGACTCTGATTCTGTTAATAATCCTCTCTTCCTGTCATGGAGCTCTTCACTAAATAAACTGAAATAAACAAAAGTACAAAAGTCCTGACGAGCACTACACTGTACATTATGCATGTTCTCATGAGGATATAAAACACTAACAGCTTTTAATATACGTTTTCCTTCTTATTCTAGTTAGTGGTGCAGATAACTAAAACATTGACATTATTCAGTTGTAGACGGGTTGATAAATAAATACACCTTCATTTCAAATGAAAGACGTTGCATTTAGGTTGTATATATCTTTTTATTTGATTTGATTTTTTTATGATTTTCAAACGTTCTGGATTATTATATATCATGAACTAATCAACAATCCAACACACAAAACAAACAACCCATTTATACAAAATAAAAAATAAAACATTTTTATTAAATTTAATATTAGATTATCTGTCATTGTTCACTAATCTTTCTGAAGCAAATGAACAAACAAGATGCATATATTTGTATTGTGGTTTCAGATAAAAATATAATGTAGTGAGAAGAACATCATATAAACCCATTAGATTATTTATTAAATGATGAATAAATCCACTGTTCTGTATCAAGTTTACAATAATCACAAAAGTGTTTTTATTTCAGTGTTTAGTTTTTCTCCATTGTGTTTTATTAGTTTAGAGCTTCATGCTCACACAAACTTTGTTTTCCCTGTAACTTTGATCAAGCTATATAAAAACACATAATTTAATAATGTATAGGATAACAATCAATAACAAGATAATGTGTGATGGATTTCATTAACTTTCAGTGTAATCATTAGGTTTTATTTTGAAGGATCAATATAAAGCGGACGCCTTATTTTAAGCGCGTGAAAAAGACTTACTCTTCTCTGATTGGACGACTGTAGTTACGCTCTCTTTGGCCAATCAGAGAGCAGCATCGTTGTATATAAACCCAGTGTGGCCGCGATGAAGACACTCTCCTCTGTGAGCTACTAAGAAACCAAAAAGTAAAGATGTCTGGACGTGGAAAGGGAGCCGGTAAGACCAGAGCGAAGGCCAAGACCAGGTCCTCCAGGGCCGGGCTCCAGTTCCCCGTCGGCCGTGTCCACAGACACTTGAGGAAGGGTAACTACGCCCAGCGAGTCGGCGCCGGAGCTCCGGTGTACCTGGCGGCGGTGCTCGAGTATCTGACCGCTGAGATCCTGGAGCTGGCCGGGAACGCTGCCCGCGATAACAAGAAGACCAGGATCATCCCCCGTCACCTGCAGCTGGCCGTCCGCAACGACGAGGAGCTCAACAAGCTGCTGGGCGGAGTGACCATCGCTCAGGGCGGCGTGCTGCCCAACATCCAGGCGGTGCTGCTGCCCAAGAAGACCGAGAAGGCCGCGAAGAAGTAGAGGCGCTGCTCCCATCACCCAACGGCTCTTTTAAGAGCCACCCACCATTCTCAAAGAGATACCTCCTGTACCAATTTATATACTTGACAGTTTTTGCGCATTTTACTGACATTTTGGTGTCAAATATATAAGAATACTGGCTTTTCCATTGCTAGAAGTCTAAATGACAAGGTCTGAATAATTAGTTTGGTCCAAACCTCAGTAACATACATCTGTAGAACAACATTGATGATTTTGAACTAAACGGCTTCTAGTGTATGAAGTTTAAATTATCTATGATCTCTTTGCAAAGGGAACCAAATACTTTGCGTTTAAGGTGAGGCGATTACAGAAAAAAAGTAAATGCATACATTGGATACTATAATATAGAGATATAGTATTGTTACTGGTACTATATGTATATATTGGTATTTCTGTATTTTAATCACCTTTTAGCTAATTAACCTATTTTGCTGAATTACTGTTGATGGTTTTATTAGAATTACGATGCAATATTTAAAGTATAATTAATAACTGACTAAATAAAATATCCACCTGGTTATTGTAGTTGGTATATAGGGACTAAAAGATGTTGCAATACTGGTACTTTGAGGTACTAGTACTCATGTGTGCCCTTCAAACCAGAATGTGGATCTAAAGTATTACGTCTTGTATGCAAAACATATTGAGGAACATAATTTAAATACTAATTTAAGGAGTTGATTGGGTGAAAGTTTGATTGTTGGGTTTAATTATTGCAAATATTGATAACATAAGAAAATTAATTCTTTAAACGTTGAAATCTGTTTTATCAAATGCTTGATTTACCAGAACAGTATTGCTATATAATGTTATTGTTTTATAATGTTTTGTAGGATAATAAAACTGGGCACTGGGAAATATAATATATAATCTAACATATCAATTATTCTAGCTTGTTTGCTAGAATATTTTTGTATTCCATACAACAAAAACAACAAATACAGTAATTAATAAATATAATACGAAGGTATAATCACAGCAGTTATTTGTTCCAGTGTTTCCAGAAACCAGGAGAATCCTTCATGAAGTTGTGATGCAGTCAGTTCCTCCACAGGAACATTAATACTCACAAACTTCTCACAAAAGCCTCCTGAATCTTTGTCATTGTTGCTTTACTACAACTTCACCTCAAGAGGGCAGCAGAGAGCTGCTTTAGCCCACCTGGATATGATGCACCTGGACATGATGCACCTGGACATGATGCACCTGCACATGATGCGCCTGGACATGATGCACCTGGACATGATGCACCTGGACATGATGCACCTGGACATGATGCACCTGGACATGATGCACCTGCACATGATGCACCTGCACATGATGCATGGATCAATGCATGTTGCACAATTATGAAACATTACAATCAATACTGCCCTCCCACAGGGCGCCTTTATGTTTGAGCTGGTCTGGTTGTTAAGAAATGACAAAGATAATAAATATTATCAGTATAAATAATATGAATAAAACATTAGCTTTCAATAATAATAAGGCACCAACATAAAGTTGGTGCTGGAGTTAAAAAACATATTAAAATGTTCACTTTAAAGTAATATTATTAAAATAATATGACGTAATTCACATTAAATCGCCTTTCTTAACCAAAGGAAAGTTACATCCATTTAAGGTAGACTCATAACATTGCTCCATCGAGGATAATACACTATCAATGTGGAACTCTGATGATATTCACATTATTAATTCAAACCAAAAATGACCGGTTAGACCAGCGTGTCCAAACTGTTTCACTGAGAGCCACAAACAGAAAAATATACGAAAGTCTGGGCCACTCACTAGAAGTGAGGTACATCACAAAATGAATCAAATGAGGTCAATTATATATTCATATATGTCATCACACTGCATCTCCATCAGCTCTAGTTCAGACTCTCTTCACTTCTTCTGCGTCATCATGAAGGAAGTGGAGAACAGCTGATAACAGAGATCTTGTAAGCGCTGACTGAGTTCTGTCACGAGACGTGACGACAGACTCACGTTTCCTCTTTTCATCAGAAAGGTTGAGCTCTGGAGAAGCTGCTGTGATGTCCGACAGCGTGGGGAAGAGCAGCGTTGACGTTAGTTGTGTCTCAGAGACGGAGCTTCACACAGCATGCTGTCATGTGGAGGTGTGGTACCTGCTCTTTGCCTTGCAGGCTCTTGTTCAGCGTGAGATGAGGATAAGATCAACTAGAGGCGGGGTCTGCCACCACAGTGTGTCACTCAGCTCATGAACAGGTCGGCCTTCTCTTTCACAAACTGCTCAATTTCTGATCTCAGGGAATAAATGTATTGTGCTGTAATCCTGCAATTTCCCCACTGCGGGACTAATAAAGGATTATCTTATTTTATCTTAATATTACATCTGTTTGCTAGTGAGTAGGCTGAACGAGTCACAAACAGGCCATGAGGGATTTACTGTGTTTCCAACTGCATCCTGTGAAAAGAGAAAAGTTGAACCGTCTCTTAGAATGACAAGTTCTCTACGTGCACAATCTTATTTAAATAGTATTTTTCATTTCATTTAGACTTGTCATAGACAGAAAAGCACAGGTGTTGCTGTAACAATGGCTCTGCTAATCAAATAAAGACAGATGCACTACTTATATTCCCTGTGCTGCTTCATGTTTATTTCTTGTAAGTTTTGCCAATGCTTTCATAAACATGAAGCATGTAGTGGCCATTTGTCCCGTAAATCAAATAAATAAATATAAATTAAAGAAAATAAACCGATATCAAAAGCCACCGATGCACCGTAGGTTATGTTAAATGACGCAGACAAAATAATACAGGGTGAGTTACAATAAATAGCAAACAAATAAACAAACACAACGGCCCATGCTGCCTCTCCTGTGCTGGCCTGTCGCTGGTGACGTGCTGAGCTGGTCTGGTAAAAAACCATAAGCCCACCCAGGTGCATCCTGGTCCTGTACCCGCTACTCCATTAAGTACACCAGGTGCCCACAGCATCACCCAATTAACAAATTAAAACCTACGTAAACAAATATAAATAAACAATACTACCTGTGAATAAAAATAACTTAAAATATTAGTAAATAGCTCCTACAAAGCATGTTTCTATTAAATCAACTAGATTTCCCTTGTTCTCAACAGGCCTGACCATTCGATGGCATGCTAGTTCTGAGTTATGTTTCAACATCAACTCTGAGAGACAAACAACAAACACTATGAACAACACATGATGAGGCTTTCAAGTCATTTCACAGTATTTAAATATTCGGAGATTAAAGCTATTAAATATATTGATTAAATAAATGGTGGAAATTCACTGTGGCATAGATATTATTCATGAATAATAATCAGAGAAAAAGACAAATAAATGTCTCCAATAGTAACGCTGCATTTCAATGTGTCCGTTCCATTGTTCATGTCATGTATTTATTGGACATGAGTCAGTTCATTCAGTGGTTTACCAGCTCAGTGTGTGAAGAGTGAAGGTTGAAACACGTCACGTGTCAACACACATTGTTTGGTACATTTGTCAACACATGTAAAATAGTTTATTTGGAGAAATGTATTAGAATACAAAGTACTAGCTGTGATAATACATATTTGAGAATTAGACATTATTGGTGACAATGTAAGGAAATCAGAGGGAAATGCAACACGTGTTTTTATTTTGAAAGGGTTTTATCGTAACCGGGAATGAAGGGCTCCTGGAGAAAGGCGGGTATGACGTCAGCCTGTCTTCAACTACGTCCGCAGGTGGTGTTTAAATACCGACGCGCTCCGCTTACTGATCATTACTTTAACCAACTAGACTCTGACAAGATGAGCGGACGCGGAAAAGGAGGCAAGGGACTCGGCAAAGGAGGCGCTAAGCGCCACAGGAAGGTCCTCCGCGATAACATCCAGGGGATCACCAAACCCGCCATTCGCCGTCTGGCTCGCCGCGGCGGAGTGAAGCGTATCTCCGGTCTGATCTACGAGGAGACCCGCGGGGTGCTGAAGGTGTTCCTGGAGAACGTGATCCGTGACGCCGTCACCTACACCGAGCACGCCAAGAGGAAGACGGTGACCGCCATGGACGTGGTGTACGCGCTGAAGAGGCAGGGCCGCACCCTGTACGGCTTCGGAGGATAAACACTGACCGACAACCACCCGACACAACGGCTCTTTTAAGAGCCACCCACCCCGCCCTGAGAGCTCACGTCCTGATGTACTCAGTCAGCCATTCTCTATATTTATATAATTAATTAAAAAGAAGACAAAGCGTTTTAACGCTGAATGCAATAATGTGATTTTTACTGGACTTCATACAGACGTGCTCATTTTTGTTCCTAGCTTCGACAATAACGATTTATGCTCCATCAGCTCACCTGCATTTATTAATTATAATATATTTAAAAATGATTTACCACACAACGGCTCTCCACCTACACCACTCAGAGCTCATGTCCTGACTTTCTGCATGCACAGATTTTATTTTTCCCAAACCATGTTGCAGAAAATACATATTACACATATACATTGTGTGTGTGTTGTACAGTAGTTTTTTTGCCAAATGGTAAGAATAAGAAAACCTTTCCCTCAACACAAATTACATGATTTTAAAGGTTCAAATGTTCTAAATTCGCACTATCTAATGCCAGCTATATGGTCAATACTTCTAGACTTAATACATGTTTGTCTATTTAGAAAAAGAAAATTAAAATGTACTACATTCATAAAATCAATTTTGTTCAGTGTAATGTTTTGTACAAAAAAGTATTTAGAGTATTTTTCATTAAATTTTTTATTAAAGTACATTAATAAAGAATATCAGTATTAAATGATTGTGTGCTGTTTTGTCTCATCCTCACAGAATATGTTTAATTTTTATTACCTCATTCTCAATATATATAATATTAAAATCATCTCTAATTCAATACAACATTAACCTGATCATTTTTCAATGACAATTTACTTTACTTAATTGAATTTTACTCTGCACCTTTCTTGCTTGTGATCTGTAATAAAATCTCCATATATTCATTTTAATAAATCGAAATTAAGAGATGATTTCAAAGATAATAGCAGAAATATGTGTTATAATAATATACTATAAGAATACTCTTACAATAATACTCACAGTACTTCATAGATTAATGATTATGCTGCTAATAATCACACTGTGATGCAATGCTATATTATATAAGAAGATTTGATAAAGGATCGTATCCATTTAATTAAAAAAAAGCATTCAAATGTCAAAGATAGACTACATTCTATTTTACTACATAGTGCACACAGACATGTACACACATGCATGTGACGGAGCGGACCGAGACTTCCGCATAGTTACTCTGTGACGCGGGAATATCAGCCAATAGCAGAGAGGGGACAGCGCAACCTCATTTGCATGCGGGGTGTTTAAGAACTAGCAGCGCACCGCCCCTATCTCTCACTCTTCTGCGAACACCAGATCTGTAAACATGCCTGAAACAGTGAAGGTAGCGCCCAAGAAGGGCTCCAAGAAAGCGGTGACCAAGACCGCCACCAAGACCGGCAAGAAGAGGCGCAAGTCCAGGAAGGAGAGCTACGCCATTTACGTGTACAAGGTGATGAAGCAGGTCCACCCCGACACCGGCATCTCCTCCAAGGCCATGGGCATCATGAACTGCTTCGTGAGCGACATCTTTGAGCGCATCGCCGGGGAGGCGTCCCGTCTGGCTCACTACAACAAGCGCTCCACCATCACCTCCAGGGAGATCCAGACCGCCGTCCGCCTCCTCCTGCCCGGGGAGCTGGCCAAGCACGCCGTGTCTGAGGGCACCAAGGCCGTCACCAAGTACACCAGCTCCAAGTAAACGGTCCCGCTTCCACCATCTGACCACCCAACGGCTCTTTTAAGAGCCACGCACTTTATTCTGAAAGAGCCGCACTCCTGTGATGTGTTTACAGAACGACTGTAATGTAGTAATCATGAACTGGCACTAGTCATATACATAATAAACTACTTAATGTAAGTACCAGTTTAAAACTATTTAAAGAGTAATTGTCTCATATTTTTATATACATAATTGTATTTAGACTAATCTATTCTAGCATTACTAATAAATATATATATATTACACACACCACCTGTCTGGCTCACAACAACAAGCGCTCCTAGTATAAAACTATTGAAAGGGTAATTGTCTACCTCTATAAGATGCAAACATCTGGTTGCATTAAAGCTGCTTAAGAGCTTTGTCTCATATTTTTATATATAACTATGTAAACTGATCCACTCCATTAGAACAATTACATAATACACACAATAAACTACTTGCAAAATAAGTACCAGTATACAACTATTAATTGTCTCTATAAAAACATATTACTTCTAAACTGCACAATACAGCTATTGCTTGGGTTTTGGATTACCTTTTATCTCGTCCACAGTTTGTCTGGCTTGATAAAAAACTTTCTGACACTATTTTAACTAAAACTGGGACAGTTTTTATTCTCACTTTATGCCGCGGACTACAGGCAGAACCACGTGTCCTTTAACATAAACAAGTTCTCAGATGACACTGCTCTGGTTGGTGGTCTTGCAATGATCTGGTCTTTACATGGGAGGTTGAATCTTTTGTCACCTGGTGTGATGAACATGTATTCAAACTAAATATCAGAAAGACCAAAGCGTTGGTCATTGATTTCAGAAGGAAGGAGCAGGTCTCCTCAGTGATAAGTGCAGGTCAGCAGATATAAATTGTCCAGTCATTTACATATCTTGGTCCATCTGGACAGTAAATTAAACTGGAAAAAGAAAAATGATGCTGTATTTAAAAAGACTCAGTGAAGACGTTTCTCCTTGAGGAAGATCCTTTGACATCAGCAGAAAGCTTCTTCATGTGTTTTATCAGGGGATCTGAGCTAGTGTCCTCTTCTATGCTCTGCTGTGAGGCGGCTTTACTGTGGATGATAAAAACAGGATCAATAAGATGATCAGAACGGCTCAGTGATCGGCCTTCCCCCAGACTCACTAGAGGTCACTTTGGAAAAGATCAAGGGCCAAGTTAAAAAAGATTGTTTCTTCTGAAGGCCGTCCACTACACTGTGTTTAAAGGACTCAGAAGTTCATTCAGTGAGACTCAGGACCCCAAAGTGTTCTGCTGAACCACTCAGAAGGTCTTTGGTTCCAGCAGCAGTCAGATGTTTTAATGAACACTGTTAGTTGTGTTTTTAGATTCAGCATCTTTCTGATGTCGGTCATGTGTTTCATGGCATCTTCTGGTGTTTGTTCTTTGTGTTTCTTGTCTGTTGTTGTCTGTATGACTTTTGTGACAAATGAGATTCCCCACTGGGGATTAATAAAAGTTTTCTAATCTAACAAACTACTTAAAATAAGTACCAGTATAAAGCTATTAAAGGCTAATTATCTAACTCTCTCTATAAGACATGCAAATATGTGAGAACATTGTACATGTATTGTCTCATATTTTTTATTTACAAAACTGTATGTAGATTGATCCACTCGGTGCGGACCTCCAGTAGAATTTCAAAAAAAAATCGTTAAAGGTTTAAATATGATTAATTAGAATTAAAATAATAGTGTATACATTACATTGCACATAAGTATATCTAGAACATGAAAAGTGGTTAAGCAGTTAAGCGGTTAGACGTCTCTGCATGAAGCAGGTCTTACATATAGTGGGGATATAAATCATATTAATAAACATGAAGGGGTGATTATGAATAGTAAAGATATAGTAAGTGTATGTTTAAGAGTATAAAATATACTAAGAAATAACAATTAAAGTTAGAAGGCAAAATGAATGAAGGACCTACACAGTATTCACAATAATTGAGTAATAATAATACTCAAGTATGTATTTACGGTGTAAAATATGAACATTGTGTGCTATAGTTCACAATCACATATAGTAAATAAGTATAATATAATTTATAATGCTGGTTAATAATCAATGTACGAATTAGAACAACCAGAACAACGTTAAAGTCTGGGAGAGCAACATGCACTGACGTCACTGACACTCAGCCAATAGCAGAGAGGGGACAGCGCAGCCTGATTTGCATGCAGGGTGTTTAAGAACTAGCAGCGCACCGCCTCTCCCTCACTCTTCTGCGAACACCAGATCTGTAAACATGCCTGAAACAGTGAAGGTAGCGCCCAAGAAGGGCTCCAAGAAAGCGGTGACCAAGACCGCCACCAAGACCGGCAAGAAGAGGCGCAAGTCCAGGAAGGAGAGCTACGCCATCTACGTGTACAAGGTGATGAAGCAGGTCCACCCCGACACCGGCATCTCCTCCAAGGCCATGGGCATCATGAACTGCTTCGTGAGCGACATCTTTGAGCGCATCGCCGGGGAGGCGTCCCGTCTGGCTCACTACAACAAGCGCTCCACCATCACCTCCAGGGAGATCCAGACCGCTGTCCGCCTCCTCCTGCCCGGCGAGCTGGCCAAGCACGCCGTGTCTGAGGGCACCAAGGCCGTCACCAAGTACACCAGCTCCAAGTAAACGTCCCGCTTCCACCATCTGACCACCCAACGGCTCTTTTAAGAGCCACGCACTTTATTCTGAAAGAGCCGCACTCCTGTGATGTGTTTACTGAACGATTGTAATGTAGTAATCATAATTTAGCATATTTATATCTATGTGCTTGTATAACTATAAACTTTCTATTTTGCAATATTCAGAGATTGCCAATGAAATGTTTGCATGAACATTAAATCATGCTGCTGTATGTATATATGAATACACTATATCTGTGTGTATGTATTCCCATATTTGAGAACAAGCTGCTGGCACTTGTCTCATACGTGTATATTTTATGAGTGACATTAAACTGATCCACCTCAAGCAAATTAAGAATTTCTGTAATAAAGAAAACAAAATGTTGGGGATATAATTGATATCAGAAGTAAAAACTAGAACTCAAGAGTAAACAAATCTGTGCATACATTTAGTTTATAAATAAACATTAATGGGTGATTATAATATTTATTGATGAACATCCATGTTTCTCTAGGTGGTTATAATACTTAATGTATAAATAAACCAGGTTATTAAAGTTATTCAAATACTAAGTTGATAGAGGAATATTCTCTATATATATATATATATATATATATATATATATATATATATATATATATATATAGACTACATACCTACATGCACTCTTTCAGTTAAATACTTTTCTTCAAACGACAAAGAATGTAAAGAAAGCACATTTAGGAGCACAGTATAAGTGCATTTACATTCTATATATATTTAAGTATACGCCTATAACAATCATGAGCCTGCCATATAAAAATATACAATCTTCATGCAAATTTCACTTTTTGTTGTAATTCATCTGTTTAATATAATATTATATAGTAGTTATTGTTACACCTTAAAGCTTTGGAAACGTTTTTAACGACGAATGACTGAATGAGGGAGAAACTTCAAATGTCATTTATCCAATAGCTGAGCTGCATTATCACGTGCACACATTGGACCAATCAGCGTCGCGTCTGCTCCGGCTCTGGATATATAAAGGAGACGCCGTCGCTGTGAAGAACACAACTACTTTTCTTTCCCGAGAGAACGAGCAGTAAAAATGGCCAGAACCAAGCAGACCGCCCGTAAGTCCACCGGAGGAAAAGCTCCCAGGAAGCAGCTGGCGACCAAAGCTGCCCGTAAGAGCGCCCCGGCCACCGGCGGAGTGAAGAAGCCCCACCGTTACAGGCCCGGTACCGTGGCTCTGAGGGAGATCCGCCGCTACCAGAAGTCCACCGAGCTGCTGATCCGCAAGCTGCCCTTCCAGCGCCTGGTGAGGGAGATCGCTCAGGACTTCAAGACCGACCTGCGCTTCCAGAGCTCCGCCGTCATGGCTCTGCAGGAGTCCAGCGAGGCTTACCTGGTCGGCCTGTTCGAGGACACCAACCTGTGCGCCATCCACGCCAAGAGGGTCACCATCATGCCCAAAGACATCCAGCTGGCCCGCCGCATCCGCGGGGAGAGGGCTTAGACCGACCCGACTGTAGTGAACCCCAACGGCTCTTTTAAGAGCCACACACCCGCCTCTGAGAGCTGTGGTCCGGCCTGACGAACACGTGGTGCTCCGTCTAAAGCACTAAATCACTTTAAAGTTAATATTGAACACGTAACTTTACTCATTTATCACTTTAGATTGATTACATGTGAACTACAACTCAGTTTGTGGGATGAATGTTTAATGTCTGCTAAAATATTGTTTGAACCTGCTGTCACGTGTTTGAATATATAATTAACTTATGAATATATATTTTTTTATTGCGTTATATAAATAGTATTAAAACTCTAAATTGGGGAAAAAAAAACTACTGGAGGTCCAAACCAAGTTGATATATACAGCTAATAAAAATAGAACTTTAAGATACGAGAGCTTTAATGAAGTCAGATAATTAAAAAAAAGTAGAACGTTCTCAAATAGTTGCAGACAATACACTTCAAATAGTTTTGTACTATAAATATACTAGTTTTATACTATAAATCTATATATATATATATCTATATCTATAGATATATATCTATATATATATATACATCTACATTTAACCTTTAACTTGTTTATTACACATCGGTTTCTGATCAAATAACATGCATCAGTATTTCACATCTAAATCATTGTTCAGGTGTTTTATTGAACAGATCAACTACATGTGCATCATTGTTAAAGACAATCCATATGTCTACATATAAATGGCGTGGTTGAAATTACTGTTAATAAAATCATGACATGAGCAAGTGGTGTGGGTCATTCTATAAATATGCTGACTAGACTAGTCTGGCAATGTTACACATTTACCTTTAATATCAAATGTATTATTAGATTAATTAAGTGTCCAGTGCCATACAGTTTGTTTTGTTCAGTTTGAACATAGTTGAAGGAAATTATTTTAATTAAAGAGTTGAATTATCAATCGACACTTATATTCATTCATCGTTCCACTAAATGTCCAATGAATAATGATTCTAGTGTTATAGTTTTGGATAATTCTTAAACCATATTTTATTACCTATAAATAGACATCAATCATGCAGGTGAGCTGATGAGAATAAATCGTTATTGTCGAAGCTAGGAATAAAAATGAGCACGTCTGTATGAAGTCCAGTAAAAATCACATTATTGCATTCAGCGTTAAAACGCTTTGTCTTCTTTTTAATTCATTATATAAATATAGAGAATGGCTGACTGAGCACATCAGGACGTGAGCTCTCAGGGCGGGGTGGGTGGCTCTTAAAAGAGCCGTTGTGTCGGGTGGTTGTCGGTCAGTGTTTATCCTCCGAAGCCGTACAGGGTGCGGCCCTGCCTCTTCAGCGCGTACACCACGTCCATGGCGGTCACCGTCTTCCTCTTGGCGTGCTCGGTGTAGGTGACGGCGTCACGGATCACGTTCTCCAGGAACACCTTCAGCACCCCGCGGGTCTCCTCGTAGATCAGACCGGAGATACGCTTCACTCCGCCGCGGCGAGCCAGACGGCGAATGGCGGGTTTGGTGATGCCCTGGATGTTATCGCGGAGGACCTTCCTGTGGCGCTTAGCGCCTCCTTTGCCGAGTCCCTTGCCTCCTTTTCCGCGTCCGCTCATCTTGTCAGAGTCTAGTTGGTTAAAGTAATGATCAGTAAGCGGAGAGCGTCGGTATTTAAACACCACCTGCGGACGTAGTTGAAGACAGGCTGACGTCATACCCGCCTTTCTCCAGGAGCCCTTCATTCCCGGTTACGATAAAACCCTTTCAAAATAAAAACACGTGTTGCATTTCCCTCTGATTTCCTTACATTGTCACCAATAATGTCTAATTCTCAAATATGTATTATCACAGCTGGTACTTTGTATTCTAATACATTTCTCCAAATAAACTATTTTACATGTGTTGACAAATGTACCAAACAATGTGTGTTGACACGTGACGTGTTTCAACCTTCACTCTTCACACACTGAGCTGGTAAACCACTGAATGAACTGACTCATGTCCAATAAATACATGACATGAACAATGGAACGGACACATTGAAATGCAGCGTTAATATTGGAGACATTTATTTGTCTTTTTCTCTGATCTTTCCCCCTCTGATTATTATCACATGAATAATATGCCACAGTGAATTTACACCATTTATTTAATCAATCTTTTTAAGAAATATTTAAATACTGTGAAATGACTTGAAAGCCTCATCATGTGTTGTTCATAGTGTTTGTTGTTTGTCTCTCAGAGTTGATGTTGAAACATAACTCAGAACTAGCATGCCATCGAATGGTCAGGCCTGTTGAGAACAAGGGAAATCTAGTTGATTTAATAGAAACATGCTTTGTAGGAGCTATTTACTAATATTTTAAGTTATTTTTCTTCACAGGTAGTATTGTTTATTTATAGTTGTTTACGTAGGTTTTAGTTTGTTAATTGGGTGATGCTGTGGGCACCTGGTGTACTTAATGGAGTAGCGGGTACAGGACCAGGATGCACCTGGGTGGGCTTATGGTTTTTTACCAGACCAGCTCAGCACGTCACCAGCGACAGGCCAGCACAGGAGAGGCAGCATGGGGCGTTGTGTTTGTTTATTTGTTTGCTATTTATTGTAACTCACCCTGTATTATTTTGTCTGCGTCATTTAACATAACCTACGGTGCATCGGTGGCTTTTGATATCGGTTTCTTTTCTTTAATTTATATTTATTTATTTGATTTACGGGACAAATGGCCACTACATGCTTCATGTTTATGAAAGCATTGGCAAAACTTACAAGAAATAAACATGAAGCAGCACAGGGAATATAAGTAGTGCATCTGTCTTTATTTGATTAGCAGAGCCATTGTTACAGCAACACCTGTGCTTTTCTGTCTATGACAAGTCTAAATGAAATGAAAAATACTATTTAAATAAGATTGTGCACGTAGAGAACTTGTCATTCTAAGAGACGGTTCAACTTTTCTCTTTTCACAGGATGCAGTTGGAAACACAGTAAATCCCTCATGGCCTGTTTGTGACTCGTTCAGCCTACTCACTAGCAAACAGATGTAATATTAAGATAAGATAAAATAAGATAATCCTTTATTAGTCCCGCAGTGGGGAAGTTGCAGGATTACAGCAGCCTTGCACACAATAGAGACACATAGTAAAAACAATCAAGTAATATAAATAATAACAATAAACAGTAGTAAAACAGTAGTAAAAAAACAGTAAGAGTACAGTAGCAATTTTAAATTAAATATACAGACGGAATAAAAGTATATACAAGTACCAGGTGAGTGCAGTTAAAGTGTCCACAGTGAATAAAGTATTATTATTACTACTAAACAGATTAGCTTGTAATTGTGCAGAATTAATAAAAACAAGATAACATCAAAAATGAAAATACATTGATGTTCTCATACCGTCCCCAGCTGTAATGTCATCACATGAAGTCAACAATTGAGCTGTTGCTATAAACATGCAATCAATATCTAAACTGCATATAAAGCCAGTAGTACTGAGAGCTCATAGGAGAGTGTTGAAGTGTATTCATGGTTGTAAAAAGCTAAGTACTACTAGCATAGTTCTGAACGGTTATTCTAGTTCTAGTCCCCTAAACAGACCCGTAGAGCTTAAATCCTAGTGGTTTAAACCTATTCTGGCATTTTAGCAAGAGCCGAGGTCCATTAGAGGAGAGCTGGGCCAAGAGGTCAAGAGGTCAAGAGGTCAAGAGGGTCAGTGTCGTTGTGAGTGGAAGCGTTGTAGACGGCAGGAAGGACGAGTGAGACCAGAGACACGAAGACTTGTCAGCTAACGTAAAGCATCAGGGGTCACAGGAAGCTCGTGCTTTTGATTTTTAATCGATTGCGTGTGATGGGAACACACACACACACACACACACACACACACACACTGTCTGGTGTTGAAGCAGAACACAGGACCTCCTCTCTCACTCTGAGGTCGCTGCTCAGAAATTGAGCAGTTTGTGAAAGAGAAGGCCGACCTGTTCATGAGCTGAGTGACACACTGTGGTGGCAGACCCCGCCTCTAGTTGATCTTATCCTCATCTCACGCTGAACAAGAGCCTGCAAGGCAAAGAGCAGGTACCACACCTCCACATGACAGCATGCTGTGTGAAGCTCCGTCTCTGAGACACAACTAACGTCAACGCTGCTCTTCCCCACGCTGTCGGACATCACAGCAGCTTCTCCAGAGCTCAACCTTTCTGATGAAAAGAGGAAACGTGAGTCTGTCGTCACGTCTCGTGACAGAACTCAGTCAGCGCTTACAAGATCTCTGTTATCAGCTGTTCTCCACTTCCTTCATGATGACGCAGAAGAAGTGAAGAGAGTCTGAACTAGAGCTGATGGAGATGCAGTGTGATGACATATATGAATATATAATTGACCTCATTTGATTCATTTTGTGATGTACCTCACTTCTAGTGAGTGGCCCAGACTTTCGTATATTTTTCTGTTTGTGGCTCTCAGTGAAACAGTTTGGACACGCTGGTCTAACCGGTCATTTTTGGTTTGAATTAATAATGTGAATATCATCAGAGTTCCACATTGATAGTGTATTATCCTCGATGGAGCAATGTTATGAGTCTACCTTCAATGGATGTAACTTTCCTTTGGTTAAGAAAGGCGATTTAATGCGAATTATGTCATATTTTTTTAATAATATTAATATATGTGCAGGTGCATCATGGGCATGTGCATCATGTCCAGGTGCATCATGTCCAGGTGCATCATGTGCATCATGGGCAGGTGCATCATGGGCAGGTGCATCATGGGCAGGTGCATCATGTCCAGGTGCATCATGTGCATCATGTCCAGGTGCATCATGGGCAGGTGCATCATGTCCAGGTGCATCATGGGCAGGTGCATCATGTCCAGGTGCATCATGGGCAGGTGCATCATGTCCAGGTGCATCATGGGCAGGTGCATCATGTCCAGGTGCATCATGTGCATCATGTCCAGGTGCATCATGGGCAGGTGCATCATGTCCAGGTGCATCATGGGCAGGTGCATCATGTCCAGGTGCATCATGTCCAGGTGCATCATATCCAGGTGCATCATGGGCAGGTGCATCATGTCCAGGTGCATCATGTCCAGGTGCATCATGGGCAGGTGGGTTAAAGCAGCTCTCTGCTGCCCTCTTGAGGTGAAGTTGTAGTAAAGCAACAATGACAAAGATTCAGGAGGCTTTTGTGAGAAGTTTGTGAGTATTAATGTTCCTGTGGAGGAACTGACTGCATCACAACTTCATGAAGGATTCTCCTGGTTTCTGGAAACACTGGAACAAATAACTGCTGTGATTATACCT
Source organism: Myoxocephalus aenaeus (assembly GCA_038501785.1). NCBI lineage: Eukaryota > Metazoa > Chordata > Actinopteri > Perciformes > Cottidae > Myoxocephalus > Myoxocephalus aenaeus. Next base: position 169,917 of record JBAMJR010000397.1, read on the forward strand.
CGTATTATATTTATTAATTACTGTATGTGTTGTTTTTGTTGTATGGAATACAAAAATATTCTAGCAAACAAGCTAGAATAATTGATATGTTAGATTATATATTATATTTCCCAGTGCCCAGTTTTATTATCCTACAAAACATTATAAAACAATAACATTATATAGCAATACTGTTCTGGTAAATAAAGTATTTGATAAAACAGATTATTTCAAAGTTTTAAGAATTCATTTTCTTATGTTGTCAATATTTGCAATAATTAAACCCAACAATCAAACTTTCACCCAATCAACTCCTTAAATTATTATTTAAATTATGTTCCTCAATATGTTTTGCATACAAGACGTAATACTTTAGATCCACATTCTGGTTTGAAGGGCACACATGAGTACTAGTACCTCAAAGTACCAGTATTGCAACATATTTTAGTCCCTATATACCAACTACAATAACCAGGTGGATATTTCATTTAGTCAGTTATTAATTATACTTTAAATATTGCATTGTAATTCTAATAAAACCATCAACAGTAATTCAGCAAAATAGGTTAATTAGCTAAAAGGTGATTAAAATACAGAAATACCAATATATACATATAGTACCAGTAACAATACTATATCTCTATATTATAGTATCCAATGTATGTATTTACTTTTTTTCTGTAGTCGCCTCACCTTAAACGCAAAGTATTTGGTTCCCTTTGCAAAGAGATCATAGATAATTTAAACTTATAACACTAGAAGCCGTTTAGTTTAAAATCATCAATGTTGTTCTACAGATGTATGTTACTGAGGTTTGGACCAAACTAATTATTCAGACCTTGTCATTTAGACTTATAGCAATGGAAAAGACAGTATTCTTATATATTTGACACCAAAATGTCAGTTATCATAAAGAAGTCACATTTTGAGAATATATATATATATATATATATATACACATACATACACACACACACACACACAGTGTATATTAATAGATACGATTGCATGTTTAGTGTCTTTCAGTTGCAAAAACTGTCAAGTATATAAATTGGTACAGGAAGTATCTCTCTGAGAAAGGTGGGTGGCTCTTAAAAGAGCCGTTGGGTGATGAGAGCAGCGCCTCTACTTCTTCGCGGCCTTCTCGGTCTTCTTGGGCAGCAGCACCGCCTGGATGTTGGGCAGCACGCCGCCCTGAGCGATGGTCACTCCGCCCAGCAGCTTGTTGAGCTCCTCGTCGTTGCGGACGGCCAGCTGCAGGTGACGGGGGATGATCCTGGTCTTCTTGTTGTCGCGGGCAGCGTTCCCGGCCAGCTCCAGGATCTCAGCGGTCAGATACTCGAGCACCGCCGCCAGGTACACCGGAGCTCCGGCGCCGACTCGCTGGGCGTAGTTACCCTTCCTCAAGTGTCTGTGGACACGGCCGACGGGGAACTGGAGCCCGGCCCTGGAGGACCTGGTCTTGGCCTTCGCTCTGGTCTTACCGGCTCCCTTTCCACGTCCAGACATCTTGTACTTCTTGGTTTCTTAGTAGCTCACAGAGGAGAGTGTCTTCATCGCGGCAACACTGGGTTTATATACGACCATGCTGCTCTCTGATTGGCCAAAGAGAGCGTAACTACAGTCGTCCAATCAGAGAAGAGTAAGTCTTATTCACGCGCTTAAAATAAGGCGTCCGCTTTATATTGATCCTTCAAAATAAAACCTAATGATTACACCGAAAGTTAATGAAATCCATCACACATTATCTTGTTATTGATTGTTATCCTATACATTATTAAATTATGTGTTTTTATATAGCTTGATCAAAGTTACAGGGAAAACAAAGTTTGTGTGAGCATGAAGCTCTAAACTAAGAAAACACAATGGAGAAAAACTAAACACTGAAATAAAAACACTTTTGTGATTATTGTAAACTTGATACAGAACAGTGGATTTATTCATCATTTAATAAATAATCTAATGGGTTTATATGATGTTCTTCTCACTACATTATATTTTTATCTGAAACCACAATACAAGTATATGCATCTTGTTTGTTCATTTGCTTCAGAAAGATTAGTGAACAATGACAGATAATCTAATATTAAATTTAATAAAAATGTTTATTTTTATTTTGTATAAATGGGTTGTTTGTTTTGTGTGTTGGATTGTTGATTAGTTCATGATATATAATTATCCAGAACGTTTGAAAATCATAAAAAAATCAAAATCAAATAAAAAGTTATATACAACCTAAATGCAACGTCTTTCATTTGAAATGAAGGTGTATTTATTTATCAACCCGTCTACAACTGAATAATGTCAATGTTTTAGTTATCTGCACCACTAACTAGAATAAGAAGGAAAACGTATATTAAAAGCTGTTCGTGTTTTATATCCTCATGAGAACATGCATAATGTACAGTGTAGTGCTCGTCAGGACTTTTGTACTTTTGTTTATTTCAGTTTATTTAGTGAAGAGCTCCATGACAGGAAGAGAGGATTATTAACAGAATCAGAGTCAGACCCATTAGACCAGTGCTTCTCAAATGGGGGTACGTGAAGGAACTCCAGGGGGTACGTGAGTTTAAAAAAAAATCTATTTAAAATTAGCATCCATTCAAAAATCCTTTAAAAATAGTTATTTAATCAATATTCAACAAAACATAAGTGTAAGTTCATAGACTGAATTTTATATTAAGTAGGTTATTTAATGTAATTATCCTAAAAACCCAGTCTCCCCCATATCAGGATGGTTTGACCCAACCTGGCGCTGCCTGGCATTCCCCGTCTATCTATCACTGCCGCCTTTAAACTCAAACAATGAAGTGGTGGTTGAAGCGTAGCAGCAATGCTGCTGAAAACACAAAGACAGTGTGCATGTCTGTTGTCGCAGAACTTTATGGTCCTTAATGAAGTCCTGCTGGACTCATGTTGTATAATTGTAATAAAGTAATGTTTTTAATTTCCCTTTTCGGTCTCAAACATAGAAGCTCATTCTAACATTAAACGTTTATCATCACATAAGTAGTTCAAGGGATAATAATCTATAACAAGATTTACATTACTTGTGTTTTTATATAGTTTTTATTTGTTTTATTGATTTTGCAAACACTTTAACAGGATTGAAGAGCAGTACCTCCCCAATGAGTTGGGCTACACAGGACATTAAGAGGAAGTGAACCTGTGACACGCCAACAGAATAAACAACAAACAAACAAACACTTCACTCTGCGGAGGTTTGGTATAAAGATTCAGACGAAAAAGATCCCCAAAACAAAGACCACGATAACACTAACTTCAAACTAATTTAAATGTAGTAGAAATTAAGACGTGGAAACATGTAACATCACACAAACATTTAACAAAACGTTAAAATTATACAGTCCTGTCCCAAAGTCGAATATTTGATCCCAAAAATCTTTTAAATTTGGGCACGACCAAAGCATAAGTGTATGGTTGGCAGACGGCTGTCGTTCATATTTGGGGAGATTTGACCCAGAATGCATTGCAACAGCCAGTCTCGCACAAACTGAGAGCAGTGAGATAAATCCACAATGGAACCATCGGTTGTCAGATTTGTTTTTTACCAATTTATTTCCCCAGGCCGGTTTCAGATGAGACGTCTGGTCTGTGTGTAAAAGTGAGTGTATAGTGAGATAAAAGTGAGTGTATAGTGAGATAAAAGTGAGTGTATAGTGAGATAAAAGTTACAGGGTGAGCATGAATCTCTAAACTAATAAAACACGATGGAGAAAAACTAAACACTGAAATAAAAACACTTTTGTGATTGTTGTAAACTTGATACAGAACAGTGGATTTATGCATGTAATAAAGTCACTAGACGGTCTGTGAGACACTAAACAGAATGGGACCAGAACTCATGTGATCACATGGACTGCTGGTAAAGGACCCGTTTGAGCCTTTTGAAACAGACAGACGTGGGTGTACATTAAACACACGTCCCTTCTTGGCTTTCATATGGTGCATCTCAAGTCTCTAAATTGTCATTTCCTCGCTTGAACCGGAAGTGGTTCTGCGCCGCCATCTTGACGGCCGTCCCAAAGCTCTTCGGCTGCGGTGGAATAGTCCATTTTGGTGAGAACCTTCCTGACTGAGTGAAATGACCTGAAGTACCTCAGTGGTCGCCATGATAAGAGCCGGTCAAACTGTCCAAGCGCAAAGGAAAGGAGCTTCAGTGCTTCCTAACTTAGCTCCTTTAGCATAGGAACCACTGGACCTTCCTTTGCGAAAGGAGAGGAGATAATGCCGACCCACAATTCATTGCGGCGGCAACATTTAAAGTGACGTATCATTCGGCCGTTCACGAGAACAAACGATCATGACCGACAAACGCAGATCATGTAAATAACTGTTGCTATAACTTGGAAATACTTTCAATAATTTGTTAAACCTGCTGGAGAACTTACAAACGTTACGTTGCTGAAAACTGCTGTAAAGTGATGAAACTGCTGTTTAGTGATGAAACTGCTGTTTAGTGATGAAACTGCTGTAAAGTGATAAACTGCTGTAAAGTGATAAACTGTTGTAAAGTGATAAACTGCTGTAAAGTGATAAACTGCTGTAAAGTGATAAACTGCTGTAAAGTGATAAACTGCTGTAAAGTGATAAACTGTTGTAAAGTGATCAAAGTGCTGTAAAGTGATAAACTGCTGTAAAGTGATAAACTGCTGTAAAGTGATAAACTGCTGTAAAGTGATAAACTGCTGTAAAGTGATGAAACTGCTGTAAAGTGATAAACTGCTGTAAAGTGATAAACTGCTGTAAAGTGATCAAACTGCTGTAAAGTGATCAAACTGCTGTAAAGTGATAAACTGCTGTAAAGTGATCAAACTGACGTATTTTATATTCTCTCTGGTGTTGAACTGCAGCTTCAGCCTCACTCTTTTATTTTATTTGACTTCAGGTACAGAAGCTTTAGTGAAAGAGTTAAACTGGACGAGCTCTTCAGTCTGAGTCATGTTTCTGATTATCATCTTTTTAATCAACTATTTTGTCACATTACAATAAAACATATCAAGTCAACACGAGTTGTGTTTCATAAACTGTTGTGTGCATATTTTTATGATCAGATTATAGTCTGCATGTAAATAAACCATAACAACAAAAAGGGATATGAGACACACATGACACACATCGTTGTGGGATAACGTATTTAAATCAGCATGTTTGAAACTGAACAAAGAGACAGTTTAGTAGCTTTGTACTCTGAAAAATACGTTGGTTTCACTTTCATTTCTATTCCAACCTCGTTAATAAAGTAATACTATGAACCAGGTTGTTTATGTCGTTATGACGCAACACTGTAAGAAGACGGACGAAGTATCTAAACTGTGCTTTTTGTAGTCCATCTTCAGAACGTTGTAGTTCCATCGCTGCAGAGTGACGTCACTAACATGCGCCTGCCGTCGCATCATAACTACGTCGCTTAGTGAAAGTAGAGTCGGATCCTCCAAACACCGCGGTTGTCTTCTCCTAACTCCTCATGAAGTCTCCTTCCCTTCTTTCCTTAACCCCGTGACGTTTTCCACAGCGGTTAAGGAGAAGTGCTCAGGGTTAGACGTTAGGAGGTCATTATTGGACTATTCGACCGCAGCCTCTGACTGCAGCCTCTGTCTTCTTCATCAGCGGCTTTAGCTTCTTGAGTTGGAGAACATCGCCCCCATGTGGAGAGACGGATCAACAACAGTTTAACAACTACATTTAAAAAAGACTCAGAGAAATACAGGTTTTAAAACAGACTTCGGAGTCTGTTGATGCAGACCAGATTTACGAAGTAAATATTTGGACCGTTCACCGACACATTTAATAGTACATCAATAGAAAAGCTTGCATTTTGAATGTTCTACAGTGTGAAACATCTGTGAGAGAATTTATATAAAACGCAGTTCATAAATTCGTACAGGAGGTATCTCTCTGAGAATGGTGGGTGGCTCTTAAAAGAGCCGTTGGGTGATGAGAGCAGCGCCTCTACTTCTTCGCGGCCTTCTCGGTCTTCTTGGGCAGCAGCACCGCCTGGATGTTGGGCAGCACGCCGCCCTGAGCGATGGTCACTCCGCCCAGCAGCTTGTTGAGCTCCTCGTCGTTGCGGACGGCCAGCTGCAGGTGACGGGGGATGATCCTGGTCTTCTTGTTGTCGCGGGCAGCGTTCCCGGCCAGCTCCAGGATCTCAGCGGTCAGATACTCGAGCACCGCCGCCAGGTACACCGGAGCTCCGGCGCCGACTCGCTGGGCGTAGTTACCCTTCCTCAAGTGTCTGTGGACACGGCCGACGGGGAACTGGAGCCCGGCCCTGGAGGACCTGGTCTTGGCCTTCGCCCTGGTCTTCCCGCCGGTTTTACCTCTTCCAGACATGTTTCACGGTGGTTATTCTGCTTCGGTTAAGAGAATAGAATGCTCCTCCGCCGGCGAAGCTCAGAATATAAAGGAACACCTGGTCGCTCATTGGTCCGGTACAGTAGTACGATCATCCAATCAGAGAAGACTACGTCACCGCGCCAGCTCGAGACTCCCGCTCTGCATGCGATTTATACCGCGAGACGTTTTAGCTCTAAATAAACACAAAACCTCAATAAAACAATACTTTAAACGTGTATTTATGTACATACAACCAGAATTTAAATACAAAATATGAAATAAAAAAATACAGTGAAGTAATGACATCATAATAATCAGTACATGTTAATTAGATGATATTATAAAATATGTTTTTAACATGAATTAAATTACATTAAAGTGACTTTGAACACATTCACGTCTCAGTCAAGAAAAAGTAAAGTGTTGGATATAAATACAGGAAATACTCCGATACTTTAATTCAGTAGAAGTACTTTACAAATACTCTACAAATACTCTACATGTAAAAGGGCTGTATTGGAAATTTGTGTTAATATAATAAAAAAATAATCGTAATTAGATTATTATTACTTTTGTATTAATGTTAAAGCATGATTGTATTTTTCTAGAATATTGTCGGTTGAATTTGTAACTGTTTTAAGTAGTTCATTATTGTTTGGTTTATTAATTTAAAAACAGTGAAAATAGTGAGAAATACAATCACAAGTTCATAAAAATCATAATTGTTAAAGTGAGTAAAGCTGTAAAATAAATGCAGTAACATTATGTGTTGTTAGAATAGTATGAAGTATAAAATGGCCAGGTAGAAAATACTCAAAAAGTACCTTAAACGTGTACTTCATATATATATATATATATATATATATATATATATATATATATATATATATATATATATATATATATATATATATATTCATCATATTTAAATTGTTCATTGTCTCAGTGTGTTTAAACATATGTAATAATCATTGAATTATGTAAGTGCTCTTTTGTGTATTTATTGTAATCTAATGGTGAAGTATCAGATACACAGTCAGAGTACTTCACATCTCCAGAGCAAGTATTCTGTAAAGTACTGAGACAAGTTTCTTAAAACAGGAACTAGTTAAATAATATAGTTGCATTTATTTGATTTAGTAGGAAAGTCATGACTATTGTGATTATCTATATTTATATTGATCTTATTATGTGTGCACTTTACCCTGTTTGCTGCTGTAATGCTGCAAATGTCCCACTGTGGGACTAATAAAGAATATAAAAGTATTCCACATTATTTTGATAAAAATAATATTCACTATATATATGTTTGTTTATGAGTCTGTTTAAACTAAATCAATGATCATTGAATGATGTCTTTTGTTGACATGCCAATAAATACAAATATATAATGTACATAATAATATTACTATTGAGAAAACAAGGTGCTCTTCTGTGTATGTGGGTGGCTCTTAAAAGAGCCGTTTTTGTAAACAAGTTTACTTCTTCGCTGGTTTCTTTGCTGCAGTCTTCTTGACCGTTTTTTTAGCTGCAATCTTCTTCGCTGGTTTCGCAGCTTTGGGTTTAACGACCTTCTTCGCGGCTTTCTTGGGGGAAGCCGCCTTCTTGGCCACCACCACCTTCTTGGCCACAACCGCCACCTTCTTCGGACTCTTTGTGATCTTCTTCACGGATGTTTTCTTGGCTGTCGCGGGCTTCTTCGCCTTCTTGGGTGTCGTCTTTGCCGCTTTTGGCTTCTTGGCGACGACAGGAGATTTCTTGGCGGAGGTGATCTTCTTCGCTGCGGGCTTCTTGGGTTTGGCGGCGGGCTTCTTCGCCACCTTCTTGGGCTTCTCAGCGGGCTTGGCCGCCTTGAAGGAGCCGCTGGCCCCGATTCCCTTGACCTGCACCAGGGCTCCTGCCTCCAGCAGCTTCTTGACGGCGCGTTTAATGTGGCCGTTGTTCTGGATCACGTCGTACCCGTCAGCGGCCATGGCCTTCTTCACGGCCACGCAGGAGATCCCAGTACGGCTCTTGGAGGCGGTCACCGCTTTCAGGATGAGCTCGCCGGCGCCGGGACCAGACTTCTTGCTGGGCCTGGACGCCTTCTTCTTCGGGGACTGGGTGGCCGGTGCGGCGGCTGGAGCGATTTCTGCTGTCATCGTGCTGTTCGTCTGTTCTGTCCTCGTCTGTTGTGACTGATGGAAACTCTCCGCGAGGAGGGGAACTTAAACACACCATGAGAACCGTGGAGACTCAACCCAGCCTGCCTCTCACTGTGGCAGCGGCAAAACTCAGTCACTTGTGTTTTCTCTTCGCCATTAAATGTATAAAATACACATCTAGAGGAGGAAAGGAAGCCTGGAATGTAATCCAACTGATAGCGAAGGAGTTCATCTTCACATGGTTGTGAAATAAACGTCATTACGCTTCTGTATTTAGTCTGTAAAGCGTTTAAACGTCTCCCATCATCTTCTGTGTGAGACGCCTCTGAGTGTCTTTTCTTTGTGATTTCTCTCCTAAATGCTTTAAAATACATCAAAAGCCCGAAAAAAAGAGTTTGACAGTGAGAAGAGATGTTTGTTCAGAGATCCAATGTAAAAAACCTCTACTCTTGTTCTTATGTATTTATTAAAAAGAGGTTCATCTGGTGTCTGCAAACACACTCCTGTTGGGATAGGCAGGCTGAGTTCTCCACTTCCTGAAACACAGTGTCCTTTATTTATTTATTGATTCTTTATTTTTAAATTCATGAGACAACCATGTTTATGTATTTATTACAGTGTAAAAATCGTATTTAAACATATTTGTGACGCTTAAATGCACTCAGCTGCCAGTTTGTGAGCTGAACAAAGCTGAAACTATCGTGGTGATATTTATTGTGGAAATAATCAATGTTCATGAACTCTAGAATGCTAACATATTTTATTAATAATGTGATTTTTAAGGGGGCAAATAGAGACCATTTTATTTTTCATAAGGTGTCTGATTCGTGGCATATTTTATGTTTTTACAGTATTAAGGATGTATTATTTACTCTGTTGTGAAATGTATTAAAGCAGGTTCTGGTGTCAAACAATGTTCAAGATAAAATACTTTTTATTGGCATAACAGACTATTCTAGAATCTACAATACATGTTATAACACACAATATGAAGTAAAATAAAACATTTAAAACATAATGCATACGGGTGCCAGAGTAAACAGGAAGTCGGTTTGCTTTCTACTCTTTTTTTGCTTGTAAATATTTTATTATTATTTTTGGACAGTAGCTTAGCTTACAAAGTATACATTCGTACCAGCATATATGGCATCCACAGTTTTTTAAAGTTGGGTAACTTTGTACAATTCGGGAGAACAGAAAACCCAAAACGCATCGGACGGGAGGAAGACGAGAGTCAGCATGTCTTACTCGGCTAGACCAACGTTACATGGTCATGCATTAATTGTTCCACACAGTCTGTGTGTATGGGTTTTATGTATCTCACCCATTTGTCCCAGAGTTGAATAAACACGTTTCTCTGAAGGCAAAGGGAAAAAGTGATCCTCCTTTCCATAACATTTTCCTAAGAATAATGTAGAAAATTGCAGGGGTGCAGTGTTAATTATGCTTTTTAATGTTTTTTGAAACTGCCCAGCCAGAAAGGTTTTATCCCTGGACACTCCCAAAAGAGCCCAGCGTCTCCAACATAGCATCCCGTCAGCAACGTGCTTCTGCTTCTGTGTAAGAAAGAAACGGATAACACACTTCCACGCAAATTCCTGCACACATGATAATTGGTGCATTTCCATTTTCCATTTCTAGAGATAATTCCCTTATTTGAATCATTTTGGTAAAGGCACTGAGCAATATTCTCAGTTTTGGGTCATCAAGGTCTGTTGTATTTATAATGTGAGGTTCAAACTGGTTCCGTAACTGGTATCTGTCAAAATCAGATGTTTTAAGAGTAGAGCCATTCCTCCTTCCTCTTTTGTTAGTTGTAGAGTTTAAAATGTAATTCTGTTTTTTTTTTCCAGTTGAGGTGAAGTTTCTCTCTAATGTTTTTAAGAGGTGTACAATTAAGTCAGGTTTTGTGTTTTCTGAAGATTCAGTTTATATCCTGCATATTTACCAAATGTTTTTAGCAGGTTCATTAACTCAGAAAAGGAGTTACATGGGGTACTTAAATGAATCAAGATATCATCAGCATACAGGGCCTGATCTGTTTATACAAATGCCTTTGATGCTTTCTGTCTGATAAAACGTAGTTACAAGGCTGCAGGTTTATCTTTCTCGCCTACACATTAAATGTACTTTAAAGGAACACTTACAAAACAAGTGTTCTTGATTAAGGATCAATAAATGTGATCAACACGTCTCTCTCAAGTTTATTTGTTGTCTTTGTTGTCTGTTCTCACATGATTGTTCTCGTCCCGACTTTATCTGAATGTGTTGCAGGGCGAAACTTATAAATGACCAAACAAAGATGAAATATCATGTGTCCATATCTACAATGAAATACAATTAAAGTGCATTTTTTAATTACTGCTATACTTTTTATATATTGGCATTTTCGCCAGTGTCCAGATTGTATTAGTATTATTAATAGCATCAAATATACTTAAAGTACCAAACGTTTCAACCTAACCCATAATATTTCCCACCCTGTAGTGGAGTAGAAGTATAAAATACTTCAAAATAGTACATTTTAAGGTAGCAGTAGTTATTTTCTGATTGTACATGTTAATTAGAAAATGCTGACCAAAAGTAATGCTGCACACACATGGTCCCCATCTACAGATACATCTACCTCTATAGATAAATTACAGGTATTTATCTATAGATAAAATATATACATAATAAATACTATACCTGTAATATAGACATGTAAATGTTACATATTATGATTATTAACAATAACAGTAACATTAGGGAATTCATTTTTCAATTATCAATACTATTGTCACACCAGGACATTGATATTCAAAAAGGTTTTCGCTTAATAAATTATATAATTATATATCTATGTCAGTAAAGAGTTAAACGTTGGTTTGCGTTCACGTCCCTTTGCGCTATCACGTGCTCACATTGGACCAATCAGCGTCGCGTCTGCTCCGGCTCTGGATATATAAAGGAGACGCCGTCGCTGTGAAGAACACAACTACTTTTCTTTCCCGAGAGAACGAGCAGTAAAAATGGCCAGAACCAAGCAGACCGCCCGTAAGTCCACCGGAGGAAAAGCTCCCAGGAAGCAGCTGGCGACCAAAGCTGCCCGTAAGAGCGCCCCGGCCACCGGCGGAGTGAAGAAGCCCCACCGTTACAGGCCCGGTACCGTGGCTCTGAGGGAGATCCGCCGCTACCAGAAGTCCACCGAGCTGCTGATCCGCAAGCTGCCCTTCCAGCGCCTGGTGAGGGAGATCGCTCAGGACTTCAAGACCGACCTGCGCTTCCAGAGCTCCGCCGTCATGGCTCTGCAGGAGTCCAGCGAGGCTTACCTGGTCGGCCTGTTCGAGGACACCAACCTGTGCGCCATCCACGCCAAGAGGGTCACCATCATGCCCAAAGACATCCAGCTGGCCCGCCGCATCCGCGGGGAGAGGGCTTAGACCGACCCGACTGTAGTGAACCCCAACGGCTCTTTTAAGAGCCACACACCCGCCTCTGAGAGCTGTGGTCCGGCCTGACGAACACGTGGTGCTCCGTCTAAAGCACTAAATCACTTTAAAGTTAATATTGAACACGTAACTTTAATCATTTATCACTTTAGATTGATTACATGTGAACTATTCGGTTTGAGGGATGAATGTTTAATGTCTGCTAAAATAGTTTGAACCTGCTGTCACGTGTTTTGTGGAAAAGTTCAGGGTTTAAGAATTAACTTCTCATGAAACATTTAACATTAATACGTTCATCACATTTAAGTGGATTCATGTCATATTTCATATCAGCTGCAACTTGTTTATTAAACAAAAGGACACGAAACAGTTTGAGAAAATAACATGCATCAGTACTTTATTCTACAAATATATCTTTTTTCATTCACTGTCTAATTATTATTTCAGGTGTTTAATTGAACAGACCTGTTTACAGTATTTTAATGTCTAACTTCCTGTTAAGTTATGTTTATACACCTTAGTCGATGCATTGATTCTTAACATTCCAATACATGTGAGCTCATTTTACATTAAAGTATTCTCTTTGCATTTATTTAAAAATGTCTTTCAGCTATACCTTGAGTAAAGAAAGCAGCATTCTGTAGATTTGCTTTGTTGAAGAAATTGTACTTTCATGATTCTGGTTGTGTAAAGCAGCTACTAAATGAAATGTATTACATTTAGTTGTGGAATGATTCACCACTAAATGGGCATCATATTCAAAGAGGGTACAAATCTAAATGAGTTAATGCAGTCCAGTAAAAACTACAATATGGGAGATTTGCATACAATCATTAAACTCCAGGCAGGTCCGCGCCTGTTTTAAATAAGGAACGGTTCATATTAAATGTGATTAAACTAAACATCAGGACGTGAGCTCTCAGGGCGGGGTGGGTGGCTCTTAAAAGAGCCGTTGTGTCGGGTGGTTGTCGGTCAGTGTTTATCCTCCGAAGCCGTACAGGGTGCGGCCCTGCCTCTTCAGCGCGTACACCACGTCCATGGCGGTCACCGTCTTCCTCTTGGCGTGCTCGGTGTAGGTGACGGCGTCACGGATCACGTTCTCCAGGAACACCTTCAGCACCCCGCGGGTCTCCTCGTAGATCAGACCGGAGATACGCTTCACTCCGCCGCGGCGAGCCAGACGGCGAATGGCGGGTTTGGTGATCCCCTGGATGTTATCGCGGAGGACCTTCCTGTGGCGCTTAGCGCCGCCTTTGCCGAGTCCCTTGCCTCCTTTTCCGCGTCCGCTCATCTTGTCAGAGTCTAGTTGGTTAAAGTAATGATCGGTAAGCGGAGAGCGTCGGTATTTAAACACCACCTGCGGACGTAGTTGAAGACAGCTGGGCGGCAACATTGTTTTCTAACAAAGAGAAACTAACGGACGTTTCACCTTCAAAATAAAAGCATTGTGTTAATGTGTGTCTTTATGCCTCAGTTTTCTGACTAAAGATTTTTCCCAAATCAGGTTTATTCTTCACACAATGTGGGACAATGTTTCACAATAAATAAACACGATTATTTACAGTACAATACTGTATAATACTGATACTCTCTGATATTCTGTTACTATTACAATTAATACATAGTAAGTATTACTATTAATTTGAGTAGCATAATTATTATACTGTACTGTATTATGTTATTGAATTACAATACAATATTAGATGTAATATTCTGCTGCATACTTGATTATAATATATAATATCATAAAATAACTCTGTAATGAATGAAATAACTTTGTGGAGAAAGAGGGCTATGAATCAATATGGAAATGTTATCTCTGCACATCAATATTTCCATAAAGACTGGAACTGCAAAGTGATTTTTACATATTTTATAACTATGGTGGATTAATAAAATTGACAAATGTGAATCACAGTTGTGTAATATTGTGGTGTGTTTGATTGTGAACTGTATCACACAATGTCAATATCTTACACCATATATACAGTACATAACTGAGTACCATTATTAGTATATTAGACTATTTGTATAACTGAGTATTATTAGTAAATGATGGTGAAAACTGTGTACAACCTTCATTCATTTTGTCTAACTTGAATTTTTTGTATATTTTATACTCTCAAAACAAACACTTACTATATATTTAGGATTCATAATCACACCTTAATGTGTATTAATATGATTGATATCCCCACTATATGTATGACTTGCTTCATGCAGAGACATCTAGCTGCTTAACCACTTTCCATGTGCTAGATATACATGTGCAATGTTTTGTGTACACTTTTTCATGTTCAGTAAACACATCACAGGAGTGCGGCTCTTTCAGAATAAAGTGCGTGGCTCTTAAAAGAGCCGTTGGGTGGTCAGATGGTGGAAGCGGGACCGTTTACTTGGAGCTGGTGTACTTGGTGACGGCCTTGGTGCCCTCAGACACGGCGTGCTTGGCCAGCTCGCCGGGCAGCAGGAGACGGACGGCGGTCTGGATCTCCCTGGAGGTGATGGTGGAGCGCTTGTTGTAGTGAGCCAGACGGGACGCCTCGCCGGCGATGCGCTCAAAGATGTCGCTCACGAAGCAGTTCATGATGCCCATGGCCTTGGAGGAGATGCCGGTGTCGGGGTGGACCTGCTTCATCACCTTGTACACGTAGATGGCGTAGCTCTCCTTCCTGGACTTGCGCCTCTTCTTGCCGGTCTTGGTGGCGGTCTTGGTCACCGCTTTCTTGGAGCCCTTCTTGGGCGCTACCTTCACTGGATCAGGCATGTTTACAGATCTGGTGTTCGCAGAAGAGTGAGGGAGAGGCGGTGCGCTGCTAGTTCTTAAACACCCTGTATGCAAATCAGGCTGCGCTGTCCCCTCTCTGCTATTGGCTGAGTGTCAGTGACGTCGGTGCATGTTGCTTTCCTAGACTTTAAAGTTGTTCTGGTTGAATTATAATTCGTACATTGATTATTAACCAGCATTATAAGTTATATTATACATATTTACTGTAGCCTCTGATTCAGGTATGATAACCTTTTTATGTTATTGTTTATTTATAATGAAACAATTATAACAATATTAATGTTTTATTGAGGTATTCAATTATGGCAAAAATAAGAACATTGTTCTCATACCCAATACCCTGTAGACACACCTGTATTTTGTATTTTGTGTATGTATTGGTGAAGGTATTTATTTCTATTTTATTTATTTATCTATTTAAAATCTTCCTAAATTAACATTCCATTACAAACACTTAACACAAAGCACCTAACTTAAATTAAACTAGTTTTAAACCTAAACTAAACTCAACTAAAGCTGAGTCTGTTAAACAACACATTATATTATGTTTTGAGAAGTGACCACGGAGCTCTTTGAACACAACAATCCGGAATAAATGCTGGATTAATCGTTAACCGTGAACATGTTTAGCACTTGTCACATTCATTTGCATTAAATTGATTAAACACACATTCATTTACAAAGATGCACCATGTCAGTTAATTATCAACTGATATCATTCATGTTTTAAACTGTATTTAGCTTAATTCCCAAATGTTTACAGAGTGCATGTTACATTCTTATTATTTTCTCTATATATACGAAGCAGACTGACTTTAAAAATAAACATTTTAAACACTGTGATGTTATTTTCAGTCTATTGATCGATCTGTAGTGGTTTAAAAAATAATTGAAATTGTAAAAAAAGAAAATATATATATATATATATATATATATATATAATTCAACATGGGGAAATATTCACAAGTAAAATGCAAACAATATATGTATATATATATATGCAAACAATATATATATACATATTGTTTGCATTTTACTTGTGAATATTTCCCCATGTTGAATTAAACCAAACAAAAAGAAGAAATTAATATTGTTTTGATTGAACTCAACTGATGAGAGCTCACAATATTGATTTGTTTTAAATGTAATCAAACAGTTTACTATAACAAAGCGTTTGTGACATAATGAAGGTTCTGATTTGTTTTCTGGGAGTTCATTGTGTCAAAACTTAGTTTATTGTGTTAAAAGTCCCTAAATTAACGCGTTTAATCAAATAACCATATCAATAAATACTGTTCACACTCTGCTGGAATATGTTCTGAGTTTAGAATACAAGATAAATGTCTCCATTAAGTGGGGAAGCAACGACACACAACCAGCCAACAACCACGTCTGAGTATGTTTCAGTTTATTTCATAACTCGTCTGCATATATTATCAACAGTTTAACAAACAGGATTTCTTTTCTGTTAAAAACACAATGTAACATTGACGGGATGAGGTTTAACATGTGAAACACTTAAACCACTGATACACAGAGAAACTTTTGGCTTATTCAGACCAATTTGGCAGCGTTGTTTTGGGGAATGGCGTCAGAAAGAAGGTACTTGATGGACGGAGGCAGCTTCACGGATGATTCACACTCACAGGCAGCAAAGTCTACGGACTCAGACAGAAAGGGAAACTACCTCCACTACTGTTGGCAGAACACAACACCCTCCGGGTGGATATGAATGTTCAATCAAAACCATGCATTTAGAAAGGAAATTAATACAAATAAAAAATACACTTTGCAGGTTTACGCCTACAAAACGGACGCTTTTCAAGAAAAACATGTTTGGTTGAAACAAAAAGGACCACGAGCTCCAGTTTGTGCCTCTGACGGGATCATATTTTACATTATGAGTTCTTTTATAGAAATAAATGGCTGTGTTTTCATCAAAAACAGTTGGACTGAAGAAATACAACTCTAAATCTACTTCAAGTCACCACGAGAAACTTTTATTTTGTGTTGTTTCTGGCGCCCCCTGTGGACCAAAGGGGTAGTGTCTCTGAGCACCAGGGTCCCTTTAGAAAACCTCTCATTCTACTACAGCAGGGTCTCCTCCCTCCGGAGCGCCAGGAGTCCAAGGCTGCAGGTGAAGCGGATCTGGGGGTCTGTCCACGGTGGACTGGTCTCTGCTGGATCTGGGTCTGTCCACGGTGGACTGGTCTCTGCTGGAGTCTGAGCTGAAGGAGGTTCTGGTGAACCTGCATGATGTCATCTGGTTTCACCAGAATCCGACCTGTTTGCTCCGATGAGGATCTTTAAGAAGAACTCTCTAGAACCAGACCATCTTCTCTCTGGTGGTCTGATTACTGATGGAGGTCTAGAGAACACCAGGACTAGACTGAGGTCTATAGAGGACCAGGCCTAGGCTGAGGTCTAAAGAGGACCAGGACTACACTGAGGTCTATAGAGGACCAGGACTACACTGAGGCCTATAGAGGACCAGGACTACACTGAGGCCTATAGAGGACCAGGACTACACTGAGGCCTATAGAGGACCAGGACTACACTGAGGCCTACAGAGGACCAGGACTACACTGAGGTCTATAGAGGACCAGGACTAGACTGAGGTCTATAGTGGACCAGGACTACACTGAGGCCTATAGAGGACCAGGACTACACTGAGGCCTATAGAGGACCAGGACTACACTGAGGCCTATAGAGGACCAGGACTAGACTGAGGTCTATAGTGGACCAGGACTACACTGAGGCCTATAGAGGACCAGGACTCAACTGAGGTCATATAGAGCTAGGACTAAACTGAGACCAGGACCAGGTAAAAGTTCCTCCCAGTAACTGAACAGTTTCAAAAGAGTCTGTTTTTGGATAAAAACACGATTCTCAAGTGTGAAAACGTTGATTCCCTCAAAGGCACAAACCGAGTTAAGTTTCTGAGTTCATAATGAAAGTGTCTCTGTGAGGTTTCTGGACAGCTAATGGAGGACGTTTGTAGGACTTCAGGGATAAGGCTGGACGTCTCGGATTTACACAGTACAGGGATAGCAGCTTCAAGGATACACAAAACATTTCACCACTGCAGAAAACAGGATTGAAACGATAAAACAGGAAAGACTGTGAACGCTCAAATAGTGGCCCAAGTTTAGTTGAAAGAGGAAATTATTTCAGAATAAATCCTCTTGTGTTTTACAAAAAACAAGTATATTTGATAATGTTTGAGTCAGAACTATTCCTCTTTTCTCATCTGTGACTTGTTGTTTCCTCTTTGGCCTTTTCACATTAAAAGCTGTACAGACGTTCCAGCGATCATAACCGTTACACTTCCGTTGGAAGACTAGACTTGTATTGTGAAATATGGAGTTTTATTTGTATTACCGACTTATTTTATATAATTTTAAAAACATTATGAACTTTTGCATCAGTTTTCCATTTTAAATTGTCTTCATATTGTCTTGTTTCTTGAAGTTCAAGAGAATTTCTGACGTTTCCATTCTTTTATCACAAGTTTGTGAACGACAGCTACACCAGATCTACCGTTAGCTAAGCTAGTAGCAACCTAGCATCCGCTACAAGCACAAATCTAACGATAAATTAGTAGACGGTTAATGCTTCGTTTTTGTTGGCAATCATACGGGGAAGATGGTGAAGATGGGAACAGTTTGACTCAAGAACACCCACACATCTTCCCCATCACAGGACTTTATTTTGGAAAATAAATTCTGCGCAGAAAGATGAATATTTTTGGAGTTGTGCATGAATTTCACAGATAATGTCCGTAAATTTAAAAGATAATGTTGCACTTCAAGTTAGTCTCAGTTTGACGTGGATCATTTAGTTTTGTGTGAAACCAACAAGGCCATTAGCTTGGCTCGTCGCTAAAATAGCCTCTGTTTTTAAAACTAATGTTAA
>JBAMJR010000398.1:0-30000 GCA_038501785.1 Myoxocephalus aenaeus
TCTCCTGCTGTCCTTTGTTTTGACTCCTTATTCTACGTCCTGCTGTCCTTTGTTTTGACTCCTTCTTCTACGTCCTTCTGTCCTGCTGTCCTTTGTTTTGACTCCTCATTCTACGTCCTTATGTCCTTTGTTTTGACTCCTTATTCTACATCTTTCTGTCCTTTGTTTTGACTCCTTATTCTCCGTCCTTCTGTCCTGCTGTCCTTTGTTTTGACTCCTTATTCTACGTCCTGCTGTCCTTTGTTTTGACTCCTTATTCTACGTCCTTCTGTCCTGCTGTCCTTTGTTTTGACTCCTTATTCTACGTCCTGCTGTCCTTTGTTTTGATTCCTTATTCTACGTCCTTCTCTCCTGCTGTCCTTTGTTTTGACTCCTTATTCTACGTCCTGCTGTCCTTTGTTTTGACTCCTTCTTCTACGTCCTTCTGTCCTGCTGTCCTTTGTTTTGACTCCTCATTCTACGTCCTTATGTCCTTTGTTTTGACTCCTTATTCTACATCTTTCTGTCCTTTGTTTTGACTCCTTATTCTCCGTCCTTCTGTCCTGCTGTCCTTTGTTTTGACTCCTTATTCTACGTCCTGCTGTCCTTTGTTTTGACTCCTTATTCTACGTCCTTCTGTCCTGCTGTCCTTTGTTTTGACTCCTCATTCTACGTCCTTATGTCCTTTGTTTTGACTCCTTATTCTACAGCTTTCTGTCCTTTGTTTTGACTCCTTATTCTCTGTCCTTCTGTCCTGCTGTCCTGCTGTCCTTTGTTTTGACTCCTTATTCTACGTCCTGCTGTCCTTTGTTTTGACTCCTTATTCTATGTCCCTTCTGTCCTTTGTTTTGACTCCTCATTCTACGTCCTTCTTTCCTTTGTTTTGACTCCTTATTCCACGTCCTTCTGTCCTTTGTTTTGATTCCTTATTCTACATCCTTCTGTCCTTTGTTTTGACTCCTTATTTTGTCCTTCTGTCCTTTGTTTTGACTCCTCATTCTATTTCCTTCTGTCTTTCTGTCCTTTATTTTGACTCCTTATTCTATGTCCTTCTGTCCTTTGTTTTGACTCCTTATTCTACGTCCTTCTGTCCTTTGTTTTGCCTCCTTATTCTACGTACCTTCTGTCCTTTGTTTTGCCTCCTTATTCTACTTCCTTCTGTCCTTTGTTTTGACTCCTTATTCTACGTCCTTCTGTCCTGTGTTTTGACTCCTTATTCTACGTCCTTCTATCTTTTGTTTTTGACTCCTTATTCTACGTCCTTCTATCTTTTGTTTTGACTCCTTATTCTACATCCTTCTATCTTTTGTTTTGACTCCTTATTCTACGTCCTTCTGTCGTTTGTTTTGACTCCTTATTCTACGTCCTTCTATCCTTTGTTTTGACTCCTTATTCTACGTCCTTCTGTCCTTTGTTTTGACTCCTTATTCTACTTTCTTCTGTCCTTTGTTTTGACTCCTTATTCTACTTCCTTCTGTCCTTTTTTTGACATCTATAACACATCTAATAGTACATCTATAACAAAGTGTTATAGATGTAGTATTATTTGTGTTATAGATGTAGTATTAGATGTGTTATAGATGTAGTATTAGATGTGTTATAGATGTGTTATAGATGTGTTATAGATGTAGTATTAGATGTGTTATAGATGTAGTATTAGATGTGTTATAGATGTGTTATAGATGTAGTATTAGATGTGTTATAGATGTAGTATTAGATGTGTTCTAGATGTGTTCTAGATGTAGTATTAGATGTGTTATAGATGTAATATTAGATGTGTTATAGATGTAGTATTAGATGTGTTATAGATGTGTTATAGATGTAATATTAGATGTGTTATAGATGTGTTATAGATGTAGTATTAGATGTGTTATAGATGTACTATTAGATGTGTTATAGATGTAGTATTAGATGTGTTATAGATGTGTTATAGATGTAGTATTAGATGTGTTATAGATGTAGTATTAGATGTGTTATAGATGTAGTATTAGATGTAGTATTATATTTGTTATAGATGTAGTATTAGATGTGTTATAGATGTAGTATTAGATGTGTTATAGATGTAGTATTAGATGTGTTATAGATGTAGTATTAGATGTAGTATTAGATGTGTTATAGATGTAGTATTAGATGTGTTATAGATGTGTCATAGATGTAGTATTAGATGTGTTATAGATGTGTTATAGATGTAGTATTAGATGTGTTATAGATGTAGTATTAGATGTGTTATAGATGTAATATTAGATGTGTTATAGATGTGTTATCGATGTAGTATTAGATGTGTTATAGATGTAGTATTAGATGTGTTATAGATGTAGTATTAGATGTGTTATAGATGTGTTATAGATGTAGTATTAGATGTGTTATATATGTAGTATTAGATGTAGTATTAGATGTGTTATAGATGTAGTATTAGATGTGTTATATATGTAGTATTAGATGTAGTATTAGATGTGTTATAGATTTAGTATTACATGTGTTATAGATGTAGTATTAGATGTGTTATAGATGTAGTATTAGATGTGTTATAGATGTAGTATTAGATGTGTTATAGATGTAGTATTAGATGTGTTATAGATGTAGTATTAGATGTGTTATAGATGTAGTATTAGATGTAGTATTAGATGTGTTATAGATGTAGTATTAGATGTGTTATAGATGTAGTATTAGATGTGTTATAGATGTAGTATTAGATGTAGTATTAGATGTGTTATAGATGTGTTATAGATGTAGTATTAGATGTGTTATAGATGTAGTATTAGATGTGTTATAGATGTAGTATTAGATGTAGTATTAGATGTGTTATAGATGTGTTATAGATGTAGTATTAGATGTGTTATAGATGTAGTATTAGATGTGTTATAGATGTAGTATTAGATGTGTTATAGATGTAGTATTAGATGTGTTATATATGTAGTATTAGATGTAGTATTAGATGTGTTATAGATGTAGTATTAGATGTGTTATAGATGTGTTATAGATGTAGTATTAGATGTGTTATAGATGTAGTATTAGATGTAGTATTAGATGTGTTATAGATGTTAGTATTAGATGTGTTATAGATGTAGTATTAGATGTTAGTATTAGATGTGTTATAGATGTAGTATTAGATGTGTTATAGATGTAGTATTAGATGTAGTATTAGATGTGTTATAGATGTAGTATTAGATGTGTTATAGATGTAGTATTAGATGTAGTATTAGATGTGTTATAGATGTAGTATTAGATGTGTTATAGATGTAGTATTAGATGTGTTATCATCACCCTGGACTTGTTCTCTATTGATAATGTTGGTTTTCTGGTTCTTCAGTGGTCTACCTCTGCTGCTCCTGGGACTTCCTCCGGTCTCTGATGGTCCAGTTCTGTAACGACGGGGTGGAGTTGGAGGACTACGTATTCTTCTTCATTGATCTCTTTGCTGAGGGTCTGGGGGGGCGGGGCCCCGTCCGACCGTGGTTCAGAGGAGACCAGGACGACGAGGGCCGCCCGCCGGGCGTTCAGGGTGAGGCTTCATGGCTGTGGTGTTGTTGCTTCTGTAGTTCATGTTGTGGTTATGACATCATTCTGGACTGTCACAGTTACATGATGGATACAACAAAACATGTTTGATGTCATCATGAAGGTGAGTTCCTTAAAGGGGAACATTCATTTACAATAAAGGATCACATGCTGAATGGATCTGGATACTGATTGTTCTGTCTGTCTCTCTACCTCTCTCTCTCTCTCTCTCTCTCTCTCTCTCTCTCTCTCCCTGTCTCTCTCCCTGTCTCTCTCTCTCTCTCTCTCTCTCTCTCTCTCTCCCTGTCTCTCTCTCCCCCTGTCTCTCTCTCTCTCTCTCTCTCCCCCTCTCTCTCTCTCTCTCTCTCCCTGTCTCTCTCCCTGTCTCTCTCTCCCCCTGGTCTCTCTCTCTCTCTCTCTCTCTCTCCCTGTCTCTCTCCCTGTCTCTCTCTCTCTCTCTCTCTCTCCTCTCTCTCTCTCCTCTCTCTCTCTCTCTCTCTCTCCCCCTGTCTCTCTCTCTCTCTCTCTCCTCTCCCCCTCTCTCCTCTCTCTCTCTCTCCCTGTCTCTCTCTCTCTCTCTCTCTCTCTCTCTCTCTCTCTCTCTCTCTCTCTCCCCTGTCTCTCTCTCTCTCTCTCTCTCTCTCCCCCCCCTCTCTCTCTCTCTCTCTCCCTGTCTCTCTCCCTGTCTCTCTCTCCCCCTGTCTCTCTCTCTCTCTCCTCCCCCTGTCTCTCTCTCTCCCTCTCTCCCTGTCTCTCTCTCTCTCTCTCTCTCCTCTCTCTCCTCTCTCTCTCTCTCTCTCTCTCTCTCTCCCTGTCTCTCTCTCAGAGTGTGAAGGTTCTAACCTACCTGGAGCCTCAGAATCCAGAATATCTTCAATTTGTTTGAAAATCTAAAGAACGACGCAAAGGAAATGTTCAACTTCAAGA
The DNA here is from genome assembly GCA_038501785.1 of Myoxocephalus aenaeus. Lineage (NCBI taxonomy): Eukaryota > Metazoa > Chordata > Actinopteri > Perciformes > Cottidae > Myoxocephalus > Myoxocephalus aenaeus. The sequence continues at coordinate 4,405 of JBAMJR010000398.1, forward strand.
TCGAAGACTCTCTGGTACAAAACACATCATATGTGTGTATATATATATATATATATATATATATATATAATATATATATATATATATATATATACACACACACACAACCTGATGCCTCTCTCTCTGTCAGTATAACCTAATCGCTGCAGGGTTTCCATGATGGAGTCATGATGTACTCTCAGGCTCTGACCGAGGCACTGAGTGAGCAGAGACCAGGACCAGGACTGGACCAGGACCAGGACCAGGGCCAGGAACAGGACCAGGACCAGGACCAGGACCAGGACCGGTCCGGAGGGCCCAGCGGAGACGTGGTGACCAGGAGGATGTGGAACAGAACCTTCTCAGGTGAGGACAGATGTTTCCTCGTCAGTCTGAATCATATAGATATAAATAGATATGAACACTGAACATCCCATAATAACCCTCTCTGCAGGAGTGATGGGTCAGGTGGAGATGACGAGTTCGGGGACAGACAGGTGGACTTTGCTGTGTGGGACACGATCGACATCGAGTCCGGAGAGTTCCAGGTAAGAGACCTCAACCAGGACTCACCTGAGAGGCTGGAGCGTCAGCTGATGCTGTGTGTGTGTGTGTGTGTGTGTGTGTGTGTGTGTGTGTGTAGGTCCGTGTGTGTGTACAACAGCAGCATGAAACAGTTGATCATGCAGATGTGGGCGGAAGCTTCCAGTGGCCAGGTGGCTCTCCACCTCCAGATGTCCCAGAGTGCGGCTTCAAGAACGACAAACCAGCCTGCCTCGCACGTACGTACACACACACACGTGTATACACACACACGTGTATACACACACACGTGTATACACACACATCAACATATGTATACACACACACACACACGTGTATACACACACATCAACATATGTATATTGTTGGGTTTAAATTCTGGGAGGGGATGCAGGGAATAAGGTCCAGGGTCCAAAGAAGTTATGATAAAAGAATATTTAATAAAAAGTGATAGACAGACAGCTTATGCTTTTCGATCGAGCTCCTCTTTCTCCACCAGCGAACACCACCGGGCACGCAGGTCCGACTCCGTCGCTAGTGGCCGGAAGAAGAGCGCTCCTCCCTCATACAGTTAACTTTATCTCGTTCATGGAGCCTAGAGCCCTCCCTCTCATTAACAGTCAGGCGTACACACCTCTGGTCACTGCTTTAACTCGCTATTGGCCCGCAACTAAAGTGACGGAGCCCCGTCCACTTCTTCTTCTTCTTCTTCTTCTTCTCTCTTCTTCTTCTTCTTCTGCTGACCGGTAGAGTCTCAAACGTCAATCTTCAGCTCCGCCACCTCAGGCGAACAAGAGAAACTACAAGTCCTTCCAGCGGCAGTACATGCAGCATGCAGCATCTAACATCCATTCACACATTAATCATTTCACAGTAAATAAAAGTGACCTTTATATATATACACAATTACAAATCCTTCATAAATAATATCCCTTATTAATTATCATTTTTCATGCATTGTAATGTACACACAAACAACTTCTCATTTTACATTGTGCAAAGTCCAAATTTGACAAACTAGGTTCTAAAAACCCTACAATTTACACACACATATGTATATACACACACATATGTATATACACACATAAACATATGTATACACACACACATAAACATATGTATATACACACACATATGTATATACACACACATATGTATATACACACACATATGTATATACACACACATAAACATATGTATACACACACATAAACATATGTATACACACACATAAACATATGTATACACACACATAAACATATGTATACACACACTCACACACATAAACATATGTATATACACACACATAAACATATGTATACACACACACACACACATAAACATATGTATATACACACACATAAACATATGTATACACACACTCACACACATAAACATATGTATATACACACACATAAACATATGTATACACACACTCACACACATAAACATATGTATATACACACACATAAACATATGTATACACACACACACACACATAAACATATGTATATACACACACATAAACATATGTATACACACACACACACACACACACATAAACATATGTATATACACACACATAAACATATGTATACACACACACACACACACACACACATAAACATATGTATATACACACACATAAACATATGTATATACACACACACACACACACACACACACATAAACATATGTATATACACACACATAAACATATGTATATACACACACACACACACACACACACACACACACACACATAAACATATGTATATACACACTCACACACACACACACATAAACATATGTATATACACACTCACACACACACACACATAAACATATGTATATACACACTCACACACACACACATAAACATATGTATACACACACACACACACACACACACATAAACATATGTATATACACACACATAAACATATGTATACACACACACACACACACACACACATAAACATATGTATATACACACACATAAACATATGTATATACACACACACACACACACATAAACATATGTATATACACACACATAAACATATGTATATACACACACACACACACACACATAAACATAAACATATGTATATACACACACATAAACATATGTATACACACTCACACACACACATAAACATATGTATATACACACACATAAACATATGTATACACACTCACACACACACATAAACATATGTATATACACACACATAAACATATGTATACACACTCACACACACACATAAACATATGTATATACACACACATAAACATATGTATACACACTCACACACACACATAAACATATGTATATACACACACATAAACATATGTATACACACTCACACACACACATAAACATATGTATATACACACACATAAACATATGTATACACACTCACACACACACATAAACATATGTATATACACACACATAAACATATGTATACACACTCACACACACACATAAACATATGTATATACACACTCACAAACATGTATATATAAACAAGATAGATCTGTTTAATTGTTTAATACCAGGAGACCAGGACAGGTGCATTGTGGGTACTGCTTTGTTTGAGGGTCACATGTGAACTCTCTTCCTGTCCTCCAGGGACGGTTACGATGCATCAGATGGTTGCCATAGTGATCTGCTTCGTCCTTGTCATCGTCGTTACCGTGACGGTCTTCATCTACAGGTGAGACACTCTGTCCTAAGTCTGTCCTCACTTCACTAGAACGTCCTCACTTCACTAGAACGTCCTCACTTCACTAGAACGTCTTCATTAGAACGTCCTCACTTCATTAGAACGTCCTCACTTCACTAGAACGTCTTCATTAGAACGTCCTCACTTCATTAGAACGTCCTCACTTCACTAGAACGTCCTCACTTCACTAGAACGTCCTCACTTCACTAGAACGTCCTCACTTCACTAGAACGTCTTCATTAGAACGTCCTCACTTCATTAGAACGTCCTCACTTCACTAGAACGTCCTCACTTCACTAGAACGTCCTCACTTCACTAGAACGTCTTCATTAGAACGTCCTCACTTCATTAGAACGTCCTCACTTCACTAGAACGTCCTCACTTCACTAGAACGTCTTCATTAGAACGTCCTCACTTCATTAGAACGTCCTCACTTCACTAGAACGTCCTCACTTCACTAGAACGTCTTCATTAGAACGTCCTCACTTCACTAGAACGTCCTCACTTCACTAGAACGTCTTCATTAGAACGTCCTCACTTCATTAGAACGTCCTCACTTCACTAGAACGTCCTCACTTCACTAGAACGTCCTCACTTCACTAGAACGTCTTCATTAGAACGTCCTCACTTCATTAGAACGTCCTCACTTCACTAGAACGTCCTCACTTCACTAGAACGTCTTCATTAGAACGTCCTCACTTCATTAGAACGTCCTCACTTCACTAGAACGTCCTCACTTCACTAGAACGTCCTCACTTCACTAGAACGTCTCTTCATTAGAACGTCCTCACTTCACTAGAACATCCTCACTTCACTAGAACGTCTTCATTAGAACGTCCTCACTTCACTAGAACGTCTTCATTAGAACGTCCTTACTTCACTAGAACGTCCTCACTTCACTAGAACGTCCTCACTTCATTAGAACGTCCTCACTTCACGAGAACGTCTTCATTAGAACGTCCTTACTTCACTAGAACGTCCTCACTTCACTAGAACGTCTTCATTAGAACGTCCTCACTTCACTAGAACGTCCTCACTTCACTAGAACGTCCTCACTTCACTAGAACGTCTTCATTAGAACGTCCTCACTTCACTAGAACGTCCTCACTTCACTAGAACGTCTTCATTAGAACGTCCTCACTTCATTAGAACGTCCTCACTTCACTAGAACGTCTTCACTAGAACGTCCTCACTTCACTAGAACGTCCTCACTTCACTAGAACGTCTTCATTAGAACGTCCTCACTTCACTAGAACGTCCTCACTTCATTAGAACGTCCTCACTAGAACGTCTTCACTAGAACGTCCTCCCTTCACTAGAACGTCTTCATTAGAACGTCCTCACTTCACTAGAACGTCTTCACTAGAACGTCCTCAGTGTCCTTCATGACGTCCTTAGTGGTCATAGTGGTGAAGTGTCCTTCATGACGTCCTTAGTGGTCATAGTGGTGAAGTGTCCTTCATGACGTCCTTAGTGGTCACAGTGGTGAAGTGTCCTTCATGACGTCCTTAGTGGTCACAGTGGTGAAGTGTCCTTCATGACGTCCTTAGTGGTCACAGTGGTGAAGTGTCCTTCATGACGTCCTCAGTGGTGAAGTGTCCTTCATGACGTCCTCAGTGGTCATAGTGGTGAAGTGTCCTTCATGACGTCCTTAGTGGTCACAGTGGTGAAGTGTCCTTCATGACGTCCTTAGTGGTCACAGTGGTGAAGTGTCCTTCATGACGTCCTCAGTGGTCACAGTGGTGAAGTGTCCTTCATGACGTCCTCAGTGGTCACAGTGGTGAAGTGTCCTTCATGACGTCCTTAGTGGTCACAGTGGTGAAGTGTCCTTCATGACGTCCTTAGTGGTCACAGTGGTGAAGTGTCCTTCATGACGTCCTTAGTGGTCACAGTGGTGAAGTGTCCTTCATGACGTCCTCAGTGGTCACAGTGGTGAAGTGTCCTTCATGACGTCCTTAGTGGTCACAGTGGTGAAGTGTCCTTCATGACGTCCTTAGTGGTCACAGTGGTGAAGTGTCCTTCATGACGTCCTTAGTGGTCATAGTGGTGAAGTGTCCTTCATGACGTCCTTAGTGGTCATAGTGGTGAAGTGTCCTTCATGACGTCCTTAGTGGTCACAGTGGTGAAGTGTCCTTCATGACGTCCTTAGTGGTCATAGTGGTGAAGTGTCCTTCATGACGTCCTCAGTGGTCATAGTGGTGAAGTGTCCTTCATGACGTCCTCAGTGGTCATAGTGGTGAAGTGTCCTTCATGACGTCCTCAGTGGTCATAGTGGTGAAGTGTCCTTCATGACGTCCTTAGTGGTCACAGTGGTGAAGTGTCCTTCATGACGTCCTTAGTGGTCATAGTGGTGAAGTGTCCTTCATGACGTCCTCAGTGGTGAAGTGTCCTTCATGACGTCCTTAGTGGTCACAGTCGTGAAGTGTCCTTCATGACGTCCTTAGTGGTCACAGTGGTGAAGTGTCCTTCATGACGTCCTTAGTGGTCATAGTGGTGAAGTGTCCTTCATGACGTCCTTAGTGGTCATAGTGGTGAAGTGTCCTTCATGACGTCCTTAGTGGTCACAGTGGTGAAGTGTCCTTCATGACGTCCTTAGTGGTCATAGTGGTGAAGTGTCCTTCATGACGTCCTCAGTGGTCATAGTGGTGAAGTGTCCTTCATGACGTCCTCAGTGGTGAAGTGTCCTTCATGACGTCCTTAGTGGTCACAGTGGTGAAGTGTCCTTCATGACGTCCTTAGTGGTCACAGTGGTGAAGTGTCCTTCATGACGTCCTTAGTGGTCATAGTGGTGAAGTGTCCTTCATGACGTCCTCAGTGGTCATAGTGGTGAAGTGTCCTTCATGACGTCCTCAGTGGTCATAGTGGTGAAGTGTCCTTCATGACGTCCTTAGTGGTCACAGTGGTGAAGTGTCCTTCATGACGTCCTTAGTGGTCATAGTGGTGAAGTGTCCTTCATGACGTCTTCAGTGGTCATAGTGGTGAAGTGTCCTTCATGACGTCCTTAGTGGTCATAGTGGTGAAGTGTCCTTCATGACGTCCTCAGTGGTCATAGTGGTGAAGTGTCCTTCATGACGTCCTCAGTGGTCATAGTGGTGAAGTGTCCTTCATGACGTCCTTAGTGGTCATAGTGGTGAAGTGTCCTTCATGACGTCCTCAGTGGTCATAGTGGTGAAGTGTCCTTCATGACGTCCTCAGTGGTCATAGTGGTGAAGTGTCCTTCATGACGTCCTTAGTGGTCATAGTGGTGAAGTGTCCTTCATGACGTCCTCAGTGGTCATAGTGGTGAAATGTCCTTCATGACGTCCTTAGTGGTCACAGTGGTGAAGTGTCCTTCATGACGTCCTTAGTGGTCACAGTGGTGAAGTGTCCTTCATGACGTCCTTAGTGGTCACAGTGGTGAAGTGTCCTTCATGACGTCCTTAGTGGTCATAGTGGTGAAGTGTCCTTCATGACGTCCTCAGTGGTCATAGTGGTGAAGTGTCCTTCATGACGTCCTTAGTGGTCATAGTGGTGAAGTGTCCTTCATGACGTCCTTAGTGGTCACAGTGGTGAAGTGTCCTTCATGACGTCCTTAGTGGTCATAGTGGTGAAGTGTCCTTCATGACGTCCTCAGTGGTGAAGTGTCCTTCATGACGTCCTTAGTGGTCACAGTGGTGAAGTGTCCTTCATGACGTCCTCAGTGGTCATAGTGGTGAAGTGTCCTTCATGACGTCCTCAGTGGTGAAGTGTCCTTCATGACGTCCTTAGTGGTCACAGTGGTGAAGTGTCCTTCATGACGTCCTCAGTGGTCACAGTGGTGAAGTGTCCTTCATGACGTCCTCAGTGGTCATAGTGGTGAAGTGTCCTTCATGACGTCCTTAGTGGTCATAGTGGTGAAGTGTCCTTCATGACGTCCTTAGTGGTCACAGTGGTGAAGTGTCCTTCATGACGTCCTTAGTGGTCACAGTGGTGAAGTGTCCTTCATGACGTCCTCAGTGGTCATAGTGGTGAAGTGTCCTTCATGACGTCCTCAGTGGTCACAGTGGTGAAGTGTCCTTCATGACGTCCTCAGTGGTGAAGTGTCCTTCATGACGTCCTTAGTGGTCATAGTGGTGAAGTGTCCTTCATGACGTCCTTAGTGGTCACAGTGGTGAAGTGTCCTTCATGACGTCCTCAGTGGTCATAGTGGTGAAGTGTCCTTCATGACGTCCTTAGTGGTCATAGTGGTGAAGTGTCCTTCATGACGTCCTCAGTGGTCATAGTGGTGAAGTGTCCTTCATGACGTCCTTAGTGGTCACAGTGGTGAAGTGTCCTTCATGACGTCCTCAGTGGTCATAGTGGTGAAGTGTCCTTCATGACGTCCTTAGTGGTCATAGTGGTGAAGTGTCCTTCATGACGTCCTTAGTGGTCACAGTGGTGAAGTGTCCTTCATGACGTCCTTAGTGGTCACAGTGGTGAAGTGTCCTTCATGACGTCCTCAGTGGTCACAGTGGTGAAGTGTCCTTCATGACGTCCTCAGTGGTCATAGTGGTGAAGTGTCCTTCATGACGTCCTTAGTGGTCATAGTGGTGAAGTGTCCTTCATGACGTCCTTAGTGGTCACAGTGGTGAAGTGTCCTTCATGACGTCCTCAGTGGTCATAGTGGTGAAGTGTCCTTCATGACGTCCTTAGTGGTCATAGTGGTGAAGTGTCCTTCATGACGTCCTTAGTGGTCACAGTGGTGAAGTGTCCTTCATGACGTCCTCAGTGGTCATAGTGGTGAAGTGTCCTTCATGACGTCCTTAGTGGTCATAGTGGTGAAGTGTCCTTCATGACGTCCTTAGTGGTCACAGTGGTGAAGTGTCCTTCATGACGTCCTTAGTGGTCACAGTGGTGAAGTGTCCTTCATGACGTCCTTAGTGGTCACAGTGGTGAAGTGTCCTTCATGACGTCCTCAGTGGTCATAGTGGTGAAGTGTCCTTCATGACGTCCTCAGTGGTCACAGTGGTGAAGTGTCCTTCATGACGTCCTTAGTGGTCATAGTGGTGAAGTGTCCTTCATGACGTCCTTAGTGGTCATAGTGGTGAAGTGTCCTTCATGACGTCCTTAGTGGTCACAGTGGTGAAGTGTCCTTCATGACGTCCTCAGTGGTCACAGTGGTGAAGTGTCCTTCATGACGTCCTTAGTGGTCATAGTGGTGAAGTGTCCTTCATGACGTCCTCAGTGGTCATAGTGGTGAAGTGTCCTTCATGACGTCCTCAGTGGTCATAGTGGTGAAGTGTCCTTCATGACGTCCTCAGTGGTCATAGTGGTGAAGTGTCCTTCATGACGTCCTCAGTGGTCACAGTGGTGAAGTGTCCTTCATGACGTCCTTAGTGGTCATAGTGGTGAAGTGTCCTTCATGACGTCCTTAGTGGTCATAGTGGTGAAGTGTCCTTCATGACGTCCTCAGTGGTGAAGTGTCCTTCATGACGTCCTTAGTGGTCATAGTGGTGAAGTGTCCTTCATGACGTCCTCAGTGGTGAAGTGTCCTTTGGTTGTCTCCTGACCTTATTGAACTACTGATTAACTTCCTGTTGAAGCGTTTTCAGCTCCACTTCGTCCCTATGTATTTTTTCCTATGAATGCATTCCTCTAGTTCTTTATTTATGAATGGTTTATTGTTTGGGTCCGTTTGAGTCGGTCCACACAGAAATCACAGTAATTGTCTGTAGCCGAGTGGACGTCATTAAAAACATGTGTGTCCTCTTCTGTTAATGTGTGGGCTGCTGCCTTCAGGGCCGGTTTTCTGTGTGGGAATTAAGTGGATGGTGTTGTCCTGTCCAACAGGAAATTGAAGCTGGAGAGCGAGTTGACGGCTCAACTGTGGAGAGTTTCATGGGACGACGTCCAGATGAGCAACCTGGATAAAGTCCTGAGGAGAACCTGCAGCAGACTCACCATGTCCCTGGTAACACACACACACACACACACACACACACACACACACACACACACACACACACACACACACACACACACACACACACACACACACTCACTCACACACTCCTCTGATTGAAGGACGACCCACTCTCCCGCTGAGCCACAGTCGCGTGGGAACTCTGAAACCACCAGATGGATCAAAGTGTGAAGGAGAACCGTAATCCCTCCAGAGCAGGGGTGTCCAAACTACGGCCCGCAGCCTGTAGTTTGGACACCCCTGCTCTGGAGGGATTACGGTGAGGTTTAACCGTGAGGTTTAACAGTGAGGTTTAACAGTGAAATATAAAGAAAACCAGCTGGACTTCAGGACCAATGTGGATGAAATAATTACTGGAAGGTCTCCCGGACTCCAGCAGGACGCTGGCTTCCTAAAGCGCGTCCCACCCTGAGCCAGTGGATCCACGTGGTAGAAATGAAATCATCGTCCAGTGTAACTTAGTGAACTTGTGTTTCTGGCATTATGAATCAGACAGAAATACAGAACACACTCATTTCAAACGGTTTAGTGACTCCTGAAAGGACTAATGAGTTCTTCTTCGTTCTCTGCAGAAAGGATCCACCTGCGGCTCTCTGGTTACCATGGAGGGGAACTTCCAGGTCTACACCAAAACTGGATACTACAAGGTCTGAAAACAGCTTACACCACAGACCCTGTTTCTGACAGACAATACATACACATAAACATAACCAGAACCCTGTAACAACAGAACAAGATGGAGTCATGTTGGTCATGTCTCCTGCAGGGAAACCTGGCAGCCATCAAGCACATCAACAAGAAACGCATGGAGCTGACCAGGAAGGTCCTGTTCGAACTAAAGCATGTAAGAACTCTATATACGCACCTACTGACCCACCAACTGACCACCAACTGACCACCAACTAACTTACCAACTGACCACCAACTAACTTACCAACTATCCCACCAACTGACCTACCAACTGACCACCAACTAACTTACCAACTATCCCACCAACTGACTTACCAACTGACCACCTACTGACCATCTACTGACCATCTACTGACCACCTACTGACCACCAACTGACCACCAACTAACCCACCAACTGACCACCATCTGACCCACCAACTGACCACCAACTAACCCACCAACTGACCACCAACTGACCCACCAACTGACCACCATCTGACCCACCAACTGACCACCATCTGACCCACCAACTGACCACCAACTAACCCACCAACTGACCACCAACTGACCACCAACTGACCCACCAACTAACCACCTACTGACCACCAACTAACCCACCAACTGACCACCAACTGACCCACCAACTGACCAACAACTAACCCACCAACTGACCACCAACTGACCCACCAACTGACCACCATCTGACCACCAACTAACCCACCAACTGACCACCAACTAACCCACCAACTGACCACCTACTGACCACCAACTAACCCACCAACTGACCACCTACTGACCACCAACTAACCTACCAAGTGACCACCAACTGACCCACCAACTGACCACCATCTGACCACCTACTGACCACCAACTAACCAACCAACTGACCACCATCTGACCCACCAACTGACCACCAACTAACCCACCAACTGACCACCAACTGACCACCAACTGACCCACCAACTGACCACCATCTGACCCACCAACTGACCACCAACTAACCCACCAACTGACCACCAACTGACCCACCAACTAACCCACCAACTGACCACCAACTGACCACCAACTGACCCACCAACTGACCACCAACTAACCCACCAACTGACCACCAACTGACCACCATCTGACCCACCAACTAACCCACCAACTGACCACCAACTGACCCACCAACTAACCCACCAACTGACCACCAACTGACCCACCAACTAACCCACCAACTGACCCACCAACTGACCACCAACTGACCTACTAACAGACCAAAGTCTTCACGCCTACCTGAGCAGTTCCTGCTGGGCTCCAGCCCCTTCGTGTACAGGGTTTAGAGGTTCTGATAGGGTTTAGAGGTTCTGATAGGCTCTGATAGGGTTTAGAGGTTCTGATGTTTTCCCCGACTTCCTTAATTACCACTACTACACCAACAAGCATTATGCGCTACAATGCTAAACGTGAAAGAGATCATGGATGTGGCAACGAAGATCGCCTGTTCTGTTCGAGCGAGAGCTCTTCAAAGACGGCTGTTCTGTGCGCATCTGGAGAAGGCCGACTGTATAATAATAATATAAAAATATTAAGTCCAAGCACTGTTCCACCATGACTGATGACCATTTGGTCTGCCTGAGGCTGGCTAGCAGCAGCTACTGTCCGGACTATGCAGCCCTGCTGATTCCATTCAGTGAAGCCATCAGAGTAAAATATTACATGTAAATTTGTGGTCATTACGACCACAAATTTACAAAATTGTATTGTGTCATAAGGGTTCATGCAGTTATGCAAGGTACACCAATATTGTAAATATAAAGTATACTCGGTATATTTATACATTAATAATGCTATATGTAGAGGCTCATACCTTAACCTATTTAAATATTCGAGCCACTAGGGGCGAACGGGAGAACAAGTTTGGACGCGTGTTCTGCCACAAACAAATCCACTGTCCCTTCCAGCACTGTCTCTTTTCCATACATTTAATCTGTGACACCATGGCATAAAGTCATCTTACATTAGTCACACCACAAGCTACCACGAGACAGGATACAACACTAAGATCTTAGCTGAAAGGCACGAGAAGATGTCTTGACCACGGTCGAAAACTATTTCGCTTCCCATCACCTGGCACTCACCTATATGCTCTTTTAACTGAATGTGCCACCCTGTGTCCAAATAAAGGAACTGCATGTCCCCACCACCACCCAGTGATTCCCTCAAACAATAAAACCCCATTTTCTGGATACGTCTTTCTGATAGGATTTAGAGGTTCTGATAGGATTTAGAGGTTCTGATGGGGTTTAGAGGTTCTGATGGGGTTTAGAGGTTCTGATGGGGTTTAGAGGTTCTGATAGGATTTAGAGGTTCTGATGGATTCTGATAGGGTTTAGAGGTTCTGATGGGGTTTAGAGGTTCTGATAGGGTTTAGAGGTTCTGATAGGATTTAGAGGTTCTGATAGGGTTTAGAGGTTCTGATGGATTCTGATAGGGTTTAGAGGTTCTGATGGGGTTTAGAGGTTCTGATGGAGTTTAGAGGTTCTGATGGGTTCTGATAGGGTTTAGAGGTTCTGATAGGTTCTGACCCTGCTGCCTGTGGACTCCTACAGATGCGAGATGTTCAGAACGAGCACCTGACCCGCTTCATTGGAGCCTGCATTGATCCACCAAACATGTGCATCATCACAGAGTACTGTCCCAGAGGCAGCCTGCAGGTACCACACCTCCACGTGCAATTCATTACTTCACTAGTATTTATGTATGCTGTAGTATTTATGTAGTAGATATATACATATATATATATATATATATATATATATATATATGTATGTATGTATGTATGTATACAGTATATCTAAAGAGATCACTTTTCATAGGAAGAAATCAGTCCAGGAGGAAGCAGCTGTGTGTCACTTTAATCACATTACACACACACACACACACACACACACACACACACACACACACACACACACACACACACAAACTCTCTCTCTCTCTCTCTCTCTCTCTCTCTGTCAGTTCAGTGTCATTATGATGCACCTTCTTGTTGCAATTCATTCACTCAATCAAATTACAGCTGTGTGTGTGTGTGTGTGTGTGTGTGTGTGTGTGTGTGTGTGTGTGTGTGTGTGTGTGTGTGTGTGTGTGTGTGTGTGTTCCAGGACCTGATGGCGAGCGACAGCATCACTCTGGACTGGATGTTCAGATACTCTCTCATCAATGACATCGTCAAGGTAACGGCCTCTGGCTGCAGCAGGGGGCGGGGCTACAAAGAACCACTGGAACCATTAGAACCAGTAGAACCATGAGAACCAGTAGAACCACTGGAACTATTAGAACCAGTAAAACCATTGGAAGCAGTAGAACCAGTAGAACCATTGGAAGCAGTAGAACCAGTAGAACCATTGGAAGCATTAGAACCAGTAGAACCATTGGAAGCATTAGAACCAGTAGAACCATTGGAACCAGTAGAACCATTGGAAGCATTAGAACCAGTAGAACCATTGGAACCAGTAGAACCATTGGAAGCAGTAGAACCAGTAGAACCACTGGAACTATTAGAACCAGTAGAACCATTGGAACCAGTAGAAACGTTAGAACCACTGGAACCAGTAGAACCAGTAAAACCAGTAGAACCATTAGAACTCTCTCAGCATTGACATACTCAGCATTTATTAAACAGAACAGGAGTATCAGCAGCAGTGTTGTGTGAATGTGTGATGTTTGTTGTTGTTGTTGTTGTTGTTGTTGTTGTTGTCAGGGCATGCTGTTCCTCCACAACAGCGTCATCGTTTCCCACGGTAACCTGAAGTCCTCTAACTGTGTGGTGGACGGCCGCTTCGTCCTGAAGATCACAGATTATGGTCTGGAGAGCCTCCGGACCGCCAACTGCCCCGAGGACACACACGCGTACTACGCACGTACGCGTACACCAGAGTACACCAGAGTACACCAGAGTACACCAGAGTACACCAGAGTACTCAAGAGTACACCAGAGTGCACCAGAGTACACCAGAGTACACCAGAGTACACCAGAGTACACCAGAGTACTCCAGAGTACACGAGAGTGCACCAGAGTACACCAGAGTACTCAAGAATACACCAGAGTACACCAGAGTACACCAGAGTACTCAAGAATACACCAGAGTACACCAGAGTACTCAAGAGTACACCAGAGTACACCAGAGTACTCAAGAATACACCAGAGTACACCAGAGTACACCAGAGTACACGAGAGTACACGAGAGTGCACCAGAGTACACCAGAGTACACCAGAGTACACCAGAGTACACCAGAGTACACCAGAGTACACGAGAGTGCACCAGAGTACACCAGAGTACACCAGAGTACTCAAGAATACACCAGAGTACACCAGAGTACACAAGAATACACCAGAGTACACCAGAGTACACCAGAGTACTCAAGAATACACCAGAGTACACCAGAGTACACCAGAGTACACCAGAGTACACCAGAGTACTCAAGAGTACACCAGAGTACATGAGAGTACATGAGAGTACACCAGAGTACACCAGAGTACACCAGAATACACGAGAGTACACCAGAATACACCAGAGTACACCAGAGTACACAAGAATACACCAGAGTACACCAGAGTACACCAGAGTACTCAAGAATACACCAGAGTACACCAGAGTACACCAGAGTACACCAGAATACACGAGAGTACACGAGAGTACTCAAGAATACACCAGAGTACACAAGAATACACAAGAGTACACAAGAGTACACCAGAGTACACCAGAGTACACCAGAGTACACGAGAGTACTCAAGAATACACCAGAGTACACAAGAATACACCAGAGTACACGAGAGTACACGAGAGTACACGAGAGTACACGAGAGTACACCAGAGTACTCAAGAATACACCAGAGTACACCAGAGTACTCAAGAATACACCAGAGTACACCAGAGTACACCAGAGTACTCAAGAATACACCAGAGTACACCAGAGTACACCAGAGTACACGAGAGTACACCAGAGTACACCAGAGTACACCAGAGTACACCAGAGTACACGAGAGTACACCAGAGTACACCAGAATACACGAGAGTACACCAGAGTACACAAGAATACACCAGAGTACACCAGAGTACACCAGAGTACACCAGAGTACACGAGAGTACTCGAGAATACACCAGAGTACACCAGAGTACACGAGAGTACACCAGAGTACACCAGAGTACACGAGAGTACACCAGAGTACACGAGAGTACTCAAGAATACACCAGAGTACACCAGAGTACACCAGAGTACACCAGAATACACGAGAGTACACCAGAGTACACGAGAGTACTCAAGAATACACCAGAGTACACAAGAATACACAAGAGTACA
This sequence comes from Myoxocephalus aenaeus, assembly GCA_038501785.1. Classification (NCBI taxonomy): domain Eukaryota; kingdom Metazoa; phylum Chordata; class Actinopteri; order Perciformes; family Cottidae; genus Myoxocephalus; species Myoxocephalus aenaeus. The sequence continues at coordinate 19,596 of JBAMJR010000398.1, forward strand.
CCAGAGTACTCAAGAATACACAAGAATACACCAGAGGACACCAGAGTACACCAGAGTACTCAAGAATACACCAGAGTACACAAGAATACACAAGAGTACACCAGAGTACACCAGAGTACTCAAGAATACACCAGAGGACACCAGAGTACACCAGAGTACTCAAGAATACACCAGAGTACACAAGAATACACAAGAATACACCAGAGTACACAAGAATACACAAGAGTACACAATAGTACACAATAATACACCAGAGTACACCAGAGTACTCAAGAATACACCAGAGTACACAAGAATACACAAGAATACACCAGAGTACACAAGAATACACAAGAGTACACAATAGTACACAATAATACACCAGAGTACACAAGAATACACAAGAATACACCAGAGTACACAAGAATACACAAGAATACACAAGAATACACAGTACTGCAGTACTCTTGACTGGTTCACCTGCCCCCCCCCCCCCCCCCCCCCCCCATGCAGGTAAACTGTGGACGGCTCCGGAGCTGCTGAGGACCGAGGGCCCCTGCGGTTCTACTGGTTCTACTGGTTCCTGTGGGACCCCCAGAGGAGACGTCTACAGCTTCAGCATCATCCTGCAGGAGCTGGCTCTGCTGAAGGGAGTCTTCTACCTGGACTCTCTCACGCTGACTCCTAAAGGTCAGTGGGTCTACCCTCTGGGGACCAAGACCAGGGGCCTCATTTATAGTTTATAATATTAAATGAATAGATTATTATAATACATTAGCCTGTCCTCCCCTCTCACCTGTCCTCTCACCTGTCCTCTCACCTGTCCTCTCACCTGTCCTCTCACCTGTCCCCTCTCACCTGTCCTCTCACCTGTCCTCTCACCTGTCCTCTCTCCTGTCCCCTCTCACCTGTCCCCTCTCACCTGTCCTCTCTCACCTGTCCCCTCTCACCTGTCCTCTCACCTGTCCTCTCACCTGTCCCCTCTCACCTGTCCCCTCTCACCTGTCCTCTCACCTGTCATCTCACCTGTCCTCTCACCTGTCCCCTCTCACCTGTCCTCTCACCTGTCCCCTCTCACCTGTCCTCTCTCACCTGTCCCCTCTCACCTGTCCCCTCTCACCTGTCCCCTCTCACCTGTCCTCTCACCTGTCATCTCACCTGTCCTCTCACCTGTCCCCTCTCACCTGTCCTCTCACCTGTCCCCTCTCACCTGTCCTCTCACCTGTCCCCTCTCACCTGTCCTCTCACCTGTCCCCTCTCACCTGTCCCCTCTCACCTGTCCCCTCTCACCTGTCCTCTCACCTGTCATCTCACCTGTCCTCTCACCTGTCCCCTCTCACCTGTCCCCTCTCACCTGTCCCCTCTCACCTGTCCTCTCACCTGTCCCCTCTCACCTGTCCTCTCTCACCTGTCCTCTCACCTGTCCTCTCACCTGTCCTCTCTCCTGTCCCCTCTCACCTGTCCCCTCTCACCTGTCCTCTCTCACCTGTCCCCTCTCACCTGTCCTCTCACCTGTCCTCTCACCTGTCCCCTCTCACCTGTCCCCTCTCACCTGTCCTCTCACCTGTCATCTCACCTGTCCTCTCACCTGTCCCCTCTCACCTGTCCTCTCACCTGTCCCCTCTCACCTGTCCTCTCTCACCTGTCCCCTCTCACCTGTCCTCTCTCACCTGTCCCCTCTCACCTGTCCTCTCACCTGTCCTCTCACCTGTCCTCTCACCTGTCCTCTCACCTGTCCCCTCTCACCTGTCCTCTCACCTGTCCTCTCTCACCTGTCCTCTCACCTGTCCTCTCTCACCTGTCCTCTCACCTGTCCTCTCACCTGTCCCCTCTCACCTGTCCTCTCACCTGTCCTCTCACCTGTCCTCTCTCACCTGTCCCCTCTCACCTGTCCCCTCTCACCTGTCCTCTCTCACCTGTCCCCTCTCACCTGTCCTCTCTCACCTGTCCCCTCTCACCTGTCCCCTCTCACCTGTCCTCTCTCACCTGTCCTCTCACCTGTCCTCTCACCTGTCCTCTCACCTGTCCCCTCTCACCTGTCCCCTCTCACCTGTCCTCTCTCACCTGTCCTCTCACCTGTCCTCTCACCTGTCCTCTCACCTGTCCCCTCTCACCTGTCCTCTCACCTGTCCTCTCACCTGTCCTCTCACCTGTCCCCTCTCACCTGTCCTCTCACCTGTCCTCTCACCTGTCCCCTCTCACCTGTCCTCTCACCTGTCCCCTCTCACCTGTCCTCTCACCTGTCCCCTCTCACCTGTCCTCTCACCTGTCCTCTCACCTGTCCTCTCACCTGTCCTCTCACCTGTCCCCTCTCACCTGTCCTCTCACCTGTCCTCTCACCTGTCCTCTCACCTGTCCTCTCTCACCTGTCCCCTCTCACCTGTCCCCTCTCACCTGTCCTCTCTCACCTGTCCCCTCTCACCTGTCCTCTCTCACCTGTCCCCTCTCACCTGTCCCCTCTCACCTGTCCTCTCACCTGTCCTCTCTCACCTGTCCTCTCACCTGTCCCCCAGAGATCTTCATGGCGGTGCTGCATGGTGGCCCCGCCCCCCTGAGGCCCTCCCTCTGCCTCCAGAGTCACAGTGAGGAGCTGGGAGCTCTGATGCAGCGCTGCTGGAGCCAGGAGCCCCACGAGAGGCCGGACTTCAACGGGGTCAAGGTCCTGCTGAGGAAGCAGCACAAGTGAGGGGGGGTCAATTCAGTTTATTTTATATAGCCCAACATCACAAATATAAGTTATCCTCAGAGGGCTTTACAGTCTGTAACATAACATCCTGTCCTGGGACCTCACATCGGATCAGGAACAACTCCAGGGAGCCACGGTCCATGGGGAAAAAAGTAGAGTTAGTAATGTGCATTGAAGAGACAATAATGTATCCAGAAGGAGAGAAAGAAGAGGAGAGGAAGAGAAGAGGAGCTCAGTGTATCCTAAGATGTCCCCCAGCAGTCTAGGCCTATAGCAGCATATCTAGGGGCTGGACCAGGGCAAACCTGAGCCAGCCCTAACTATAAACCTGAGCCAGCCCTAACTATAGACCTGAACCAGTCCTAACTATAAACCTGAACCAGTCCTAACTATAAACCTGAACCAGTCCTAACTATAGACCTGAACCAGTCCTAACTATAGACCTGAACCAGTCCTAACTATAGACCTGAACCAGTCCTAACTATAAACCTGAACCAGTCCTAACTATAGACCTGAACCAGTCCTAACTATAGACCTGAACCAGTCCTAACTATAAACCTGAACCAGTCCTAACTATAAACCTGAACCAGTCCTAACTATAAACCTGAACCAGTCCTAACTATAGACCTGAACCAGTCCTAACTATAGACCTGAACCAGTCCTAACTATAAACCTGAACCAGTCCTAACTATAGACCTGAACCAGTCCTAACTATAGACCTGAACCAACCCTAACTATAAACCTGAACCAGTCCTAACTATAAACCTGAACCAGCCCTAACTATAAACCTGAACCAGTCCTAACTATAGACCTGAACCAGTCCTAACTATAGACCTGAACCAGTCCTAACTATAGACCTGAACCAGCCCTAACTATAGACCTGAACCAGTCCTAACTATAGACCTGAACCAGTCCTAACTATAAACCTGAACCAGTCCTAACTATAGACCTGAACCAGTCCTAACTATAGACCTGAACCAGTCCTAACTATAGACCTGAACCAGTCCTAACTATAAACCTGAACCAGTCCTAACTATAGACCTGAACCAGTCCTAACTATAGACCTGAACCAGTCCTAACTATAAACCTGAACCAGTCCTAACTATAGACCTGAACCAGTCCTAACTATAGACCTGAACCAGTCCTAACTATAAACCTGAACCAGTCCTAACTATAGACCTGAACCAGTCCTAACTATAGACCTGAACCAGTCCTAACTATAGACCTGAACCAACCCTAACTATAAACCTGAACCAGTCCTAACTATAAACCTGAACCAGCCCTAACTATAAACCTGAACCAGTCCTAACTATAGACCTGAACCAGTCCTAACTATAGACCTGAACCAGTCCTAACTATAGACCTGAACCAGTCCTAACTATAGACCTGAACCAGCCCTAACTATAGACCTGAACCAGTCCTAACTATAGACCTGAACCAGTCCTAACTATAAACCTGAACCAGTCCTAACTATAAACCTGAACCAGTCCTAACTATAGACCTGAACCAGTCCTAACTATAGACCTGAACCAGTCCTAACTATAAACCTGAACCAGTCCTAACTATAGACCTGAACCAGTCCTAACTATAGACCTGAACCAGTCCTAACTATAAACCTGAACCAGTCCTAACTATAGACCTGAACCAGTCCTAACTATAGACCTGAACCAGTCCTAACTATAGACCTGAACCAGTCCTAACTATAAGCGCTATCAAAGGGGAAAGTCTTAAGTCTAGTCTTAAATGAGGTGTCTGCCTCTGGACTGAAAGCCTGATGACTGAAGGCTCTGCTCCATCCTACTTTAAAGACTCTGAACCTCAAGTAACCCTGTGAGCGCAGTGAGAGGGTTATTAAAGAGTGTCCTGTCCTCCTGTCTGTCCTCTTGTCTGTCTGTCCTCCTGTCTGTCCTCCTGTCTGTCTGTCCTCCTGTCTGTCCTCTTGTCCTCCTGTCTGTCCTCCTGTCTGTCCTCCTGTCTGTCCTCTTGTCTGTCTGTCCTCCTGTCTGTCCTCCTGTCTGTCCTCTTGTCTGTCTGTCCTCTTGTCTGTCCTCTTGTCTGTCCTCCTGTCCTCCTGTCTGTCCTCCTGTCTGTCCTCCTGTCTGTCCTCTTGTCTGTCTGTCCTCTTGTCTGTCCTCCTGTCTGTCCTCTTGTCTGTCCTCCTGTCCTCCTGTCTGTCCTCCTGTCTGTCCTCCTGTCTGTCCTCTTGTCTGTCCTCCTGTCCTCCTGTCTGTCCTCCTGTCTGTCCTCCTGTCTGTCCTCTTGTCTGTCTGTCCTCTTGTCTGTCCTCCTGTCTGTCCTCTTGTCTGTCCTCCTGTCCTCCTGTCTGTCCTCCTGTCTGTCCTCCTGTCTGTCCTCTTGTCTGTCCTCCTGTCCTCCTGTCTGTCCTCCTGTCTGTCCTCCTGTCTGTCCTCCTGTCCTCCTGTCTGTCCTCCTGTCTGTCCTCCTGTCTGTCCTCTTGTCTGTCCTCTTGTCCTCCTGTCTGTCCTCCTGTCTGTCTGTCCTCCTGTCTGTCCTCCTGTCTGTCCTCTTGTCTGTCTGTCCTCCTGTCTGTCCTCCTGTCTGTCTGTCCTCCTGTCTGTCCTCTTGTCCTCCTGTCTGTCCTCCTGTCTGTCCTCCTGTCTGTCCTCTTGTCTGTCTGTCCTCCTGTCTGTCCTCCTGTCTGTCCTCTTGTCTGTCTGTCCTCTTGTCTGTCCTCTTGTCTGTCCTCCTGTCCTCCTGTCTGTCCTCCTGTCTGTCCTCCTGTCTGTCCTCTTGTCTGTCTGTCCTCTTGTCTGTCCTCCTGTCTGTCCTCTTGTCTGTCCTCCTGTCCTCCTGTCTGTCCTCCTGTCTGTCCTCCTGTCTGTCCTCTTGTCTGTCCTCCTGTCCTCCTGTCTGTCCTCCTGTCTGTCCTCCTGTCTGTCCTCTTGTCTGTCTGTCCTCTTGTCTGTCCTCCTGTCTGTCCTCTTGTCTGTCCTCCTGTCCTCCTGTCTGTCCTCCTGTCTGTCCTCCTGTCTGTCCTCTTGTCTGTCCTCCTGTCCTCCTGTCTGTCCTCCTGTCTGTCCTCCTGTCTGTCCTCCTGTCCTCCTGTCTGTCCTCCTGTCTGTCCTCCTGTCTGTCCTCTTGTCTGTCCTCTTGTCCTCCTGTCTGTCCTCCTGTCTGTCTGTCCTCCTGTCTGTCCTCCTGTCTGTCCTCTTGTCCTCCTGTCTGTCCTCCTGTCTGTCTGTCCTCTTGTCCTCCTGTCTGTCTGTCCTCCTGTCTGTCCTCTTGTCCTCCTGTCCTCCTGTCTGTCCTCTTGTCTGTCCTCCTGTCTGTCCTCCTGTCTGTCCTCCTGTCCTCCTGTCTGTCCTCCTGTCTGTCCTCTTGTCTGTCTGTCCTCTTGTCTGTCCTCCTGTCTGTCCTCTTGTCTGTCCTCTTGTCTGTCCTCCTGTCCTCCTGTCTGTCCTCTTGTCTGTCCTCCTGTCCTCCTGTCTGTCCTCCTGTCTGTCTGTCCTCTTGTCCTCCTGTCTGTCTGTCCTCCTGTCTGTCCTCTTGTCCTCCTGTCCTCCTGTCTGTCCTCTTGTCTGTCCTCCTGTCTGTCCTCCTGTCTGTCCTCCTGTCCTCCTGTCTGTCCTCCTGTCTGTCCTCTTGTCCTCCTGTCTGTCCTCCTGTCTGTCCTCCTGTCTGTCCTCTTGTCCTCCTGTCTGTCCTCCTGTCTGTCCTCCTGTCTGTCCTCTTGTCCTCCTGTCTGTCCTCCTGTCTGTCCTCTTGTCTTCCTGTCTGTCCTCCTGTCTGTCCTCTTGTCTTCCTGTCTGTCCTCCTGTCTGTCCTCCTGTATGTCCTCCTGTATGTCCTCTTGTCCTCTTGTCCTCCTGTCTGTCCTCCTGTCTGTCCTCCTGTCCTCCTGTCTGTCCTCTTGTCCTCCTGTCTGTCCTCCTGTCTGTCCTCCTGTCTGTCCTCCTGTCCTCCTGTCTGTCCTCTTGTCTGTCCTCCTGTCTGTCCTCCTGTCTGTCCTCCTGTCCTCCTGTCTGTCCTCCTGTCTGTCCTCTTGTCTGTCTGTCCTCTTGTCTGTCCTCCTGTCTGTCCTCTTGTCTGTCCTCCTGTCTGTCCTCTTGTCCTCCTGTCTGTCCTCCTGTATGTCCTCCTGTATGTCCTCTTGTCCTCTTGTCCTCCTGTCTGTCCTCCTGTCTGTCCTCCTGTCCTCCTGTCTGTCCTCTTGTCCTCCTGTCTGTCCTCCTGTCTGTCCTCCTGTCTGTCCTCCTGTCCTCCTGTCTGTCCTCTTGTCTGTCCTCCTGTCTGTCCTCCTGTCTGTCCTCCTGTCCTCCTGTCTGTCCTCCTGTCTGTCCTCTTGTCTGTCTGTCCTCTTGTCTGTCCTCCTGTCTGTCCTCTTGTCTGTCCTCTTGTCTGTCCTCCTGTCCTCCTGTCTGTCCTCTTGTCTGTCCTCCTGTCCTCCTGTCTGTCCTCCTGTCTGTCCTCCTGTCTGTCCTCCTGTCTGTCCTCTTGTCTGTCCTCTTGTCTGTCCTCTTGTCCTCCTGTCTGTCCTCCTGTCTGTCTGTCCTCCTGTCTGTCCTCCTGTCTGTCCTCTTGTCCTCCTGTCTGTCCTCCTGTCTGTCTGTCCTCTTGTCCTCCTGTCTGTCTGTCCTCCTGTCTGTCCTCTTGTCCTCCTGTCCTCCTGTCTGTCCTCTTGTCTGTCCTCCTGTCTGTCCTCCTGTCTGTCCTCCTGTCCTCCTGTCTGTCCTCTTGTCTGTCCTCCTGTCTGTCCTCCTGTCTGTCCTCCTGTCCTCCTGTCTGTCCTCCTGTCTGTCCTCTTGTCCTCCTGTCTGTCCTCCTGTCTGTCCTCCTGTCTGTCCTCTTGTCCTCCTGTCTGTCCTCCTGTCTGTCCTCCTGTCTGTCCTCTTGTCCTCCTGTCTGTCCTCCTGTCTGTCCTCTTGTCTTCCTGTCTGTCCTCCTGTCTGTCCTCTTGTCCTCCTGTCTGTCCTCCTGTATGTCCTCCTGTATGTCCTCTTGTCCTCTTGTCCTCCTGTCTGTCCTCCTGTCTGTCCTCTTGTCCTCCTGTCTGTCCTCTTGTCCTCCTGTCTGTCCTCCTGTCCTCCTGTCTGTCCTCTTGTCCTCCTGTCTGTCTCTAGGGGACATGGCTCCAACATCCTGGACAACCTGCTGTCCCGGATGGAGCAGTACGCCAACAACCTGGAGGAGCTGGTGGAGGAGAGGACTGAGAAGTACCACGAGGAGAAGTACAAGGCCGAGAGCCTGCTGTACCAGATACTGCCTCAGTGAGTACTACGTGTACTAGTACCACGAGGAGAAGTACAAGGCCGAGAGCCTGCTGTACCAGATACTGCCTCAGTGAGTACTACGTGTACTAGTACCACGAGGAGAAGTACAAGGCCGAGAGCCTGCTGTACCAGATACTGCCTCAGTGAGTACTACGTGTACTAGTACCACGAGGAGAAGTACAAGGCCGAGAGCCTGCTGTACCAGATACTGCCTCAGTGAGTACTACGTGTACTAGTACCACGAGGAGAAGTACAAGGCCGAGAGCCTGCTGTACCAGATACTGCCTCAGTGAGTACTACGTGTACTAGTACCACGAGGAGAAGTACAAGGCCGAGAGCCTGCTGTACCAGATACTGCCTCAGTGAGTACTACGTGTACTAGTACCACGAGGAGAAGTACAAGGCCGAGAGCCTGCTGTACCAGATACTGCCTCAGTGAGTACTACGTGTACTAGTACCACGAGGAGAAGTACAAGGCCGAGAGCCTGCTGTACCAGATACTGCCTCAGTGAGTACTACGTGTACTAGTACCACGAGGAGAAGTACAAGGCCGAGAGCCTGCTGTACCAGATACTGCCTCAGTGAGTACTACGTGTACTAGTACCACGAGGAGAAGTACAAGGCCGAGAGCCTGCTGTACCAGATACTGCCTCAGTGAGTACTACGTGTACTAGTACCACGAGGAGAAGTACAAGGCCGAGAGCCTGCTGTACCAGATACTGCCTCAGTGAGTACTACGTGTACTAGTACCACGAGGAGAAGTACAAGGCCGAGAGCCTGCTGTACCAGATACTGCCTCAGTGAGTACATATATATATATCTATATATAGATATATATATATATATATAGATATATATATAAACAAACACTGCAGTAATACTACACACAATAATAGTACGCACAGTAATAGTACACAGTATACAGTAATAGTACACAGTAACAGTAACAGTAATAGTACACAGTAACAGTAATAGTACACAGTAGTAGTACACAGTAACAGTAACAGTAATAGTACACAGTAACAGTACACAGTAACAGTACACAGTAACAGTACACAGTAACAGTAACAGTACACAGTAATAGTACACAGTAACAGTAATAGTACACAGTAATAGTACACAGTAACAGTAACAGTAATAGTACACAGTAATAGTACACAGTAACAGTAACAGTAATAGTACACAGTAACAGTAATAGTACACAGTAACAGTACACAGTAACAGTAACAGTAATAGTACACAGTAACAGTAACAGTAATAGTACAAAGTAACAGTACACAGTAATAGTACACAGTAATAGTACACAGTAACAGTAATAGTACACAGTAGTAGTACACAGTAACAGTAACAGTAATAGTACACAGTAACAGTACACAGTAACAGTACACAGTAATAGTACACAGTAACAGTAACAGTACACAGTAATAGTACACAGTAACAGTAATAGTACACAGTAATAGTACACAGTAACAGTAACAGTAATAGTACACAGTAATAGTACACAGTAACAGTAACAGTAATAGTACACAGTAACAGTAATAGTACACAGTAACAGTACACAGTAACAGTAACAGTAATAGTACACAGTAACAGTAACAGTAATAGTACAAAGTAACAGTACACAGTAATAGTACACAGTAATAGTACACAGTAACAGTAACAGTAATAGGACACAGTAACAGTAACAGTAATAGTACACAGTAACAGTACACAGTAATAGTACACAGTAATAGTACACAGTAACAGTAACAGTAATAGTACACAGTAACAGTAACAGTAATAGTACACAGTAACAGTACACAGTAATAGTACACAGTAATAGTACACAGTAACAGTAACAGTAACAGTACACAGTAACAGTACACAGTAATAGTACACAGTAACAGTAACAGTAATAGTACACAGTAACAGTACACAGTAACAGTACACAGTAACAGTAACAGTACACAGTAATAGTACACAGTAACAGTACACAGTAACAGTACACAGTAACAGTACACAGTAACAGTAACAGTACACAGTAATAGTACACAGTAACAGTAACAGTAATAGTACACAGTAACAGTAATAGTACACAGTAATAGTACACAGTAACAGTAACAGTACACAGTAATAGTACACAGTAACAGTACACAGTAACAGTACACAGTAACAGTACACAGTAACAGTACACAGTAACAGTAACAGTACACAGTAATAGTACACAGTAACAGTAACAGTACACAGTAATAGTACACAGTAACAGTACACAGTAACAGTACACAGTAACAGTAACAGTACACAGTAATAGTACACAGTAACAGTAACAGTAATAGTACACAGTAACAGTAATAGTACACAGTAATAGTACACAGTAACAGTACACAGTAACAGTACACAGTAACAGTAACAGTACACAGTAATAGTACACAGTAACAGTAATAGTACACAGTAACAGTACACAGTAACAGTACACAGTAACAGTACACAGTAACAGTAATAGTACACAGTAACAGTAACAGTACACAGT
>JBAMJR010000398.1:35000-42500 GCA_038501785.1 Myoxocephalus aenaeus
GTTGTTGTCATGATGACGTTGTGATGTTGTTGTGTTGATGTTGTTGTTGTGATGACGTTGTGATGTTGTGTTGTTGTTGTGATGACGTTGTGATGTTGTGTTGTTGTTGTGATGACGTTGTGATGTTGTATTGTTGTTGTGATGACGTTGTGATGTTGTGTTGTTGTTGTGATGACGTTGTGATGTTGTTGTGTTGATGTTGTTGTTGTGATGACGTTGTGATGTTGTTGTTGTGTTGACGTTGTGATGTTGTTGTGTTGATGTTGTTGTTGTGATGTTGTTGTTGTGATGATGTTGTGATGTTGTTGTTGTGATGATGTTGTTGTTGTGATGTTGTGATGACGTTGTGATGTTGTGTTGTGATGTTGTTGTTGTGATGATGTTGTGATGTTGTTGTTGTGATGTTGTTGTTGTGATGATGTTGTGATGTTGTTGTTGTGATGATGTTGTTGTTGTGATGTTGTGATGACGTTGTGATGTTGTTGTCATGATGACGTTGTGATGTTGTTGTGTTGATGTTGTTGTTGTGATGACGTTGTGATGTTGTTGTGTTGATGTTGTTGTTGTTGTGATGACGTTGTGATGTTGTTGTGTTGATGTTGTTGTGATGACGTTGTGATGTTGTTGTGTTGATGTTGTTGTGATGACGTTGTGTTGTTGTGATGATGTTGTTGTCATGATGACGTTGTGATGTTGTTGTGTTGATGTTGTTGTTGTGATGACGTTGTGATGTTGTTGTGTTGATGTTGTTGTTGTTGTGATGACGTTGTGATGTTGTTGTGTTTACAGCTCAGAGGATTCACGTGTCCTCAGCGGCCCGGGACGTTCTGCAGGAGTTCAACTGCTTTCAGCTTCAGCTCAGAGGAGAAGTGGAGATGAAGGGGAAAGGAAGCATGAGGACCTACTGGCTGCTAGGAGAGGAAGCAAGGAGAGGACACACTGAAGGAGGAGAGGACACACTGAAGGAGAGGAGAGGACACAGTGAAGGAGAGGAGGACACACTGAAGGAGAGGAGGACACAGTGAAGGAGAGGAGGACACAGTGAAGGAGAGGAGAGGACACACTGAAGGAGGAGAGGACACAGTGAAGGAGAGGAGGACACAGTGAAGGAGGAGAGGACACAGTGAAGGAGGAGAGGACACCACAGTGAAGGAGAGGAGAGGACACAGTGAAGGAGAGGAGAGGACACAGTGAAGGAGAGGAGGACACAGTGAAGGAGAGGAGAGGACACAGTGAAGGAGAGGAGGACACAGTGAAGGAGAGGAGAGGACACACTGAAGGAGAGGAGGACACAGTGAAGGAGAGGAGGACACAGTGAAGGAGAGGAGGACACAGTGAAGGAGAGGAGGACACAGTGAAGGAGAGGAGAGGACACAGTGAAGGAGAGGAGAGGACACAGTGAAGGAGAGGAGGACACAGTGAAGGAGAGGAGGACACAGTGAAGGAGAGGAGGACACAGTGAAGGAGAGGAGGACACAGTGAAGGAGAGGAGGACACAGTGAAGGAGAGGAGAGGACACAGTGAAGGAGAGGAGAGGACACAGTGAAGGAGAGGAGAGGACACAGTGAAGGAGAGGAGGACACAGTGAAGGAGAGGAGAGGACACAGTGAAGGAGAGGAGGACACAGTGAAGGAGAGGAGAGGACACAGTGAAGGAGAGGAGGACACAGTGAAGGAGAGGAGGACACAGTGAAGGAGAGGAGGACACAGTGAAGGAGAGGAGAGGACACAGTGAAGGAGAGGAGGACACAGTGAAGGAGAGGAGGACACAGTGAAGGAGAGGAGAGGACACAGTGAAGGAGAGGAGGACACAGTGAAGGAGAGGAGGTTATTAAGCCCCTCCCCCTCTTCTCTGATTGGACGTGACCTCTGACCTCGGTTCAGGAACAGAAGCAGACAAATGTTTGAGAATAAAAACTAAATCGTTATTATTATGAAGTCATTATTATTGATTTATTATCATTTTACATTCATAAACAGAAGACAATATACTCTGATGAACTGTCTCCTCATGACGTGACTACAATAAAACAGTCTATATACTTCATCTGTGTACTGACTTATTATTGTTATTGAAGTATAAATGACCTTAAATAAGTCACTCTTAAGTTATTAAACTATAATTGGAGCTGAGACTGTGTCATTGTCGTCTGAATATAGACGTATATAAATATAAATATTATTTATTACATTTCTCAGAAAGCAGCAGTGTTATACTGAAGTACAGTTTAGAGGTAATTACACTAAATATAGTACTTCTGACTGTACTACATGTATTTAATAATTATACAATATGATGCTGTACTAATAAAATAACCGTGTTTCATGGTACATACTCTGATGTATTAGTACCTGTATGAGGACCAGAGTACCTGCAGAACGCAGTACATGAATACATGGTACATACTCTGATGTATTAGTACCTGTATGAGGACCAGAGTACCTGCAGAACGCAGTACATGAATGCATGGTACATACTCTGATGTATTAGTACCTGTATGAGGACCAGAGTACCTGCAGAACGCAGTACATGAATACATGGTACATACTCCGATGTATTAGTACCTGTATGAGGACCAGAGTACCTGCAGAACGCAGTACATGAATACATGGTACATACTCCGATGTATTAGTACCTGTATGAGGATCAGAGTACCTGCAGAACGCAGTACATGAATACATGGTACATACTCTGATGTATTAGTACCTCTATGAGGACCAGAGTACCTGCAGAACGCAGTACATGAATACATGGTACATACTCTGATGTATTAGTACCTGTATGAGGACCAGAGTACCTGCAGAACGCAGTACATGAATACATGGTACATACTCCGATGTATTAGTACCTGTATGAGGATCAGAGTACCTGCAGAACGCAGTACATGAATACATGGTACATACTCTGATGTATTAGTACCTCTATGAGGACCAGAGTACCTGCAGAACGCAGTACATGAATACATGGTACATACTCTGATGTATTAGTACCTCTATGAGGACCAGAGTACCTGCAGAACGCAGTACATGAATACATGGTACATACTCTGATGTATTAGTACCTGTATGAGGACCAGAGTACCTGCAGAACGCAGTACATGAATACATGGTACATACTCTGATGTATTATTACCTGTATGAGGACCAGAGTACCTGCAGAACGCAGTACAGTGTTGTTGTTTATTGTTTCTGGGTCATAAACGAGTTCTAAAGGGCGTTCCGCCGCCTGCGGGCTCCGACAGAGGCTCAGGGATTGGCTCCGGGTTTCCCGCCCTGTTATTGGTCCAGACGCACGTCACTCAGAGGGCTCGGGGAGCTGATTGGTCAGACGGCTCCAGACGTCGCTGCGGACTTCCGGTATGTGTCTCGGTGTGACGGTGTGACGGAGCGGGACCCACTGAAGTTCTACAAACACCCCGGTACCGACGGACCCGGCCCACACGCAGGCTGCGAGACCACGGGAGCAGCAGCCCCTCCCGGACACCGCAGAACCCGCACCCCGCCCCCAGAACCCGGCCCCTCGGCCCCTCGGCCCGCACAGAGCGGCGGGAGCAGATGGAGCCTGCAGCGGCCAAAGCGAAGCCGCAGGGCCGGCTGCTGGGCCTGCTGCTGGGCAACACGCCGCTGGACGCCAAGGACGAGCTGGAGGAGGTAGGCCGAGGCCCGGGGCCCGAGACCCGGGGCCCGAGACCCGGGACCCGGCTAGACCCGTAGTGCAGCTAGCACACAAGAGGCTAGCAGAGCATAGCCTAGCCTCCTCGCGGTGTGTTCTGGGTAATACACACACACACACACACACACACACCACACCGTGTGTGTGTGTGTGTGTGTGTGTGTGTGTGTGTATTACTGTGTGTGTGGTGTGTGTATTACTGGTGTGTGTTAGGGCTAACCCACACAGGGTTAGGGTGTGTGGTGCTTGTGTGTTGTTGTTACTGTGTGTGTGTGTGTGTGTGTGTGTGTGTTGTTGTTGTTGTTGTTACTGTATGTGTGTGTGTATTACTGTGTGTGTGTGTGTGTTTGTGTGTGTATTACTGTATGTGTGTGTGTATTACTGTGTGTGTGTTTGTGTGTGTATTACTGTATGTATGTGTGTGTTGTTACAGTGTGTGTGTGTGTGTGTATTACTGCGTGTGTGTTTGGGTGCATGATGCCCCTCAGTTAGCCTAGCATGCTAATTCTTTGTAACGATACGTGTCAGAAGTTTAAATATACGTGCTAGCTTTGTTTACATGTTCAAATACTGTGAAGAGCAGCAGCCCGTTGTACTTATACATCAAAGTGAAGCTTGTTGCTGTGAAGTGTCTCTGTGCTATAGTGAAGTGTCTCTGTACTATAGTGAAGTGTCTCTGTACTATAGTGAAGTGTCTCTGTACTATAGTGAAGTGTCTCTGTACTATAGTGAAGCGTCTCTGTACTATAGTGAAGTGTCTCTGTACTATAGTGAAGTGTCTCTGTGCTATAGTGAAGTGTCTCTGTACTATAGTGAAGTGTCTCTGTACTATAGTGAAGCGTCTCTGTGCTATAGTGAAGCGTCTGTGTGCTATAGTGAAGTGTCTCTGTGCTATAGTGAAGTGTCTCTGTGCTATAGTGAAGCGTCTCTGTGCTATAGTGAAGCGTCTGTGTGCTATAGTGAAGTGTCTCTGTGCTATAGTGAAGTGTCTCTGTGCTATAGTGAAGTGTCTCTGTGCTATAGTGAAGTGTCTCTACACTATAGTGAAGTGTCTCTGAGCTATAGTGAAGTGTCTCTGTACTATAGTGAAGCGTCTCTGTACTATAGTGAAGCGTCTCTGTGCTATAGTGAAGCGTCTCTGTGCTATAGTGAAGTGTCTCTGCTATAGTGAAGCGTCTCTGTGCTATAGTGAAGTGTCTCTGTGCTATAGTGAAGTGTCTCTGTGCTATAGTGAAGTGTCTCTGTGCTATAGTGAAGTGTCTCTGTGCTATAGTGAAGTGTCTCTGTGCTATAGTGAAGTGTCTCTGTGCTATAGTGAAGTGTCTCTGTGCTATAGTGAAGTGTCTCTACTATAGTGAAGTGTCTCTGCGCTATAGTGAAGTGTCTCTGTGCTATAGTGAAGTGTCTCTATGCTATAGTGAAGTGTCTCTATGCTATAGTGAAGCGTCTCTGTGCTATAGTGAAGCGTCTCTGTGCTATAGTGAAGTGTCTCTGTGCTATAGTGAAGTGTCTCTGTGCTATAGTGAAGTGTCTCTGTGCTATAGTGAAGTGTCTCTGTGCTATAGTGAAGTGTCTCTGTGCTATAGTGAAGTGTCTCTGTGCTATAGTGAAGTGTCTCTGTGCTATAGTGAAGTGTCTCTGTGCTATAGTGAAGTGTCTCTGTGCTATAGTGAAGTGTCTCTGTGCTATAGTGAAGTGTCTCTGTGCTATAGTGAAGTGTCTGTGCTATAGTGAAGTGTCTGTGCTATAGTGAAGTGTCTCTACTATAGTGAAGTGTCTCTACTATAGTGAAGTGTCTCTACTATAGTGAAGTGTCTCTGTGCTATAGTGAAGTGTCTCTACTATAGTGAAGTGTCTCTACTATAGTGAAGTGTCTCTACTATAGTGAAGTGTCTCTACTATAGTGAAGTGTCTCTGTGCTATAGTGAAGCGTCTCTGTGCTATAGTGAAGTGTCTCTGTGCTATAGTGAAGTGTCTCTGTGCTATAGTGAAGTGTCTCTGCTATAGTGAAGTGTCTCTACTATAGTGAAGTGTCTCTACTATAGTGAAGTGTCTCTGTGCTATAGTGAAGTGTCTCTGTGCTATAGTGAAGTGTCTCTGTGCTATAGTGAAGTGTCTCTGCTATAGTGAAGTGTCTCTGCTATAGTGAAGTGTCTCTGTGCTATAGTGAAGTGTCTCTGTGCTATAGTGAAGTGTCTCTGTGCTATAGTGAAGTGTCTCTGTGCTATAGTGAAGCGTCTCTGTGCTATAGTGAAGTGTCTCTGTGCTATAGTGAAGTGTCTCTGTGCTATAGTGAAGCGTCTCTGTGCTATAGTGAAGTGTCTCTGTGCTATAGTGAAGTGTCTCTGTGCTATAGTGAAGTGTCTCTGTGCTATAGTGAAGCGTCTCTGTGCTATAGTGAAGCGTCTCTGTGCTATAGTGAAGTGTCTCTGTGCTATAGTGAAGTGTCTCTGTGCTATAGTGAAGTGTCTCTGTGCTATAGTGAAGTGTCTCTACTATAGTGAAGTGTCTCTACTATAGTGAAGTGTCTCTGTGCTATAGTGAAGTGTCTCTACTATAGTGAAGTGTCTCTGTGCTATAGTGAAGTGTCTCTACTATAGTGAAGTGTCTCTACTATAGTGAAGTGTCTCTACTATAGTGAAGTGTCTCTACTATAGTGAAGTGTCTCTGTGCTATAGTGAAGTGTCTCTGTGCTATAGTGAAGTGTCTCTGTGCTATAGTGAAGTGTCTCTGTGCTATAGTGAAGTGTCTCTGTGCTATAGTGAAGTGTCTCTACTATAGTGAAGTGTCTCTACTATAGTGAAGTGTCTCTGTGCTACAGTGAAGTGTCTCTGTGCTATAGTGAAGTGTCTCTGTGCTATAGTGAAGTGTCTCTGCTATAGTGAAGTGTCTCTGTGCTATAGTGAAGTGTCTCTCTGCTATAGTGAAGTGTCTCTGTGCTATAGTGAAGTGTCTCTGTGCTATAGTGAAGTGTCTCTGTGCTATAGTGAAGTGTCTCTGTGCTATAGTGAAGTGTCTCTGTGCTATAGTGAAGCGTCTCTGTGCTATAGTGAAGTGTCTCTGCTATAGTGAAGTGTCTCTGCTATAGTGAAGTGTCTCTGTGCTATAGTGAAGTGTCTCTGTGCTATAGTGAAGTGTCTCTGTGCTATAGTGAAGTGTCTCTGTGCTATAGTGAAGCGTCTCTGTGCTATAGTGAAGTGTCTCTGTGCTATAGTGAAGCGTCTCTGTGCTATAGTGAAGCGTCTCTGTGCTATAGTGAAGTGTCTCTGTGCTATAGTGAAGTGTCTCTGTGCTATAGTGAAGTGTCTCTGTGCTATAGTGAAGCGTCTCTGTGCTATAGTGAAGCGTCTCTGTGCTATAGTGAAGCGTCTCTGTGCTATAGTGAAGTGTCTGTGCTATAGTGAAGTGTCTCTGTGCTATAGTGAAGTGTCTCTGTGCTATAGTGAAGTGTCTCTACTATAGTGAAGTGTCTCTACTATAGTGAAGTGTCTCTGTGCTATAGTGAAGTGTCTCTACTATAGTGAAGTGTCTCTGTGCTATAGTGAAGTGTCTCTACTATAGTGAAGTGTCTCTACTATAGTGAAGTGTCTCTACTATAGTGAAGTGTCTCTACTATAGTGAAGTGTCTCTACTATAGTGAAGTGTCTCTGTGCTATAGTGAAGTGTCTCTGTGCTATAGTGAAGTGTCTCTGTGCTATAGTGAAGTGTCTCTGTGCTATAGTGAAGTGTCTCTACTATAGTGAAGTGTCTCTACTATAGTGAAGTGTCTCTGTGCTACAGTGAAGTGTCTCTGTGCTATAGTGAAGTGTCTCTGTGCTATAGTGAAGT
>JBAMJR010000398.1:47500-50000 GCA_038501785.1 Myoxocephalus aenaeus
CCACGTCATGTCACCACGGTGACACCACGTCATGACACCACGTCATGTCACCACGTCATGACACCACGTCATGTCACCACGGTGACACCACGTCATGTCACCGCGGTGACACCACGTCATGACACCGCGGTGACACCACGTCATGACACCGCGGTGACACCACGTCATGTCACCACGGTGACACCACGGTGACACCACGTCATGTCACCACGGTGACACCACGTCATGTCACCACGGTGACACCACGTCATGTCACCACGGTGACACCACGTCATGTCACCACGGTGACACCACGTCATGTCACCACGGTGACACCACGTCATGTCACCACGCCATGACACCACGTCATGTCACCACGCCATGACACCACGGTGACACCACGTCATGTCACCACGGTGACACCACGTCATGTCACCACGTCATGACACCACGTCATGACACCACGTCATGACACCACGCCATTACACCACGGTGACACCACGGTGACACCACGGTGACACCACGGTCTGTGCTCAGTGTTACAGAGACTTGGCGCTGCTCAACAGAGACGGGATGAATGTGGTTCTGGTGAAGATCAACCAGATCCTGATGGAGAAGTTCCTCAAGCTGCAGGACGTCCCCAGAACACAGGTAAACCAATGCAGGTACACACATGTATACAGGTACACGTTCAGGTACACACATGTATACAGGTACACACGCATGTATACAGGTACACGTTCAGGTACACACGCATGTATACAGGTACACGTTCAGGTACACACGCATGTATACAGGTACACGTTCAGGTAATCAGGTACAGGTCAGGTGTGTACAGGTGTAACGTGTACTACTTGTGTACAGGTATAATGTGTACTACAGGTGTAACGTGTACTACTTGTGTACAGGTATAATGTGTACTACAGGTGTAACGTGTACTACTTGTGTACAGGTATAATGTGTACTACAGGTGTAACGTGTACTACTTGTGTGCAGGTATAATGTGTACTACAGGTGTAACGTGTACTACTAGTGTACAGGTATAATGTGTACTACAGGTGTAACGTGTACTACTAGTGTACAGGTATAATGTGTACTACAGGTGTAACGTGTACTACTTGTGTGCAGGTATAATGTGTACTACAGGTGTAACGTGTACTACTTGTGTGCAGGTATAATGTGTACTACAGGTGTAACGTGTACTACTTGTGTGCAGGTATAATGTGTACTACAGGTGTAACGTGTACTACTTGTGTGCAGGTATAATGTGTACTACAGGTGTAACGTGTACTACTTGTGTGCAGGTATAATGTGTACTACAGGTGTAACGTGTACTACTTGTGTGCAGGTATAATGTGTACTACAGGTGTAACGTGTACTACTAGTGTACAGGTATAATGTGTACTACAGGTGTAACGTGTACTACTAGTGTACAGGTATAATGTGTACTACAGGTGTAACGTGTACTACTTGTGTGCAGGTATAATGTGTACTACAGGTGTAACGTGTACTACTAGTGTACAGGTATAATGTGTACTACAGGTGTAACGTGTACTACTTGTGTACAGGTATAATGTGTACTACAGGTGTAACGTGTACTACTTGTGTGCAGGTATAATGTGTACTACAGGTGTAACGTGTACTACTAGTGTACAGGTATAATGTGTACTACAGGTGTAACGTGTACTACTAGTGTACAGGTATAATGTGTACTACAGGTGTAACGTGTACTACTAGTGTACAGGTATAATGTGTACTACAGGTGTAACGTGTACTACTTGTGTACAGGTATAATGTGTACTACAGGTGTAACGTGTACTACTAGTGTACAGGTATAATGTGTACTACAGGTATAACGTGTACTACTTGTGTAACGTGTACTACTTGTGTGCAGGTATAATGTGTACTACAGGTGTAACGTGTACTACTTGTGTACAGGTATAATGTGTACTACAGGTGTAACGTGTACTACTTGTGTGCAGGTATAATGTGTACTACAGGTATAATGTGTACTACAGGTATAACGTGTACTACTAGTGTACAGGTATAATGTGTACTACAGGTGTAACGTGTACTACTAGTGTACAGGTATAATGTGTACTACAGGTGTAACGTGTACTACTAGTGTACAGGTATAATGTGTACTACAGGTGTAACGTGTACTACTAGTGTACAGGTATAATGTGTACTACAGGTGTAACGTGTACTACTTGTGTACAGGTATAATGTGTACTACAGGTGTAACGTGTACTACTAGTGTACAGGTATAATGTGTACTACAGGTATAATGTGTACTACAGGTATAACGTGTACTACAGGTGTAACGTGTACTACTTGTGTGCAGGTATAATGTGTACTACAGGTGTAACGTGTACTACTAGTGTACAGGTATAACGTGTACTACAGGTGTAACGTGTACTACTAGTGTACAGGTATAATGTGTACTACAGGTGTAACGTGTACTACTAGTGTACAGGTATAATGTGTACTACAGGTGTAACGTGTACTACTTGTGTGCAGG
>JBAMJR010000398.1:55000-77500 GCA_038501785.1 Myoxocephalus aenaeus
GTATTGATTACCCTGTGGTCAGTATTGAGTACCCTGCGGTCAGTATTGAGTACCCTGCGGTCAGTATTGATTACCCTGTGGTCAGTATTGATTACCCTGTGGTCAGTATTGATTACCCTGTGGTCAGTATTGAGTACCCTGTGGTCAGTATTGAGTACCCTGTGGTCAGTATTGATTACCCTGTGCTTAGTATTGATTACCCTGTGGTCAGTATTGAGTACCCTGTGGTCAGTATTGATTACCCTGTGGTCAGTATTGAGTACCCTGCGGTCAGTATTGATTACCCTGCGGTCAGTATTGATTACCCTGTGGTCAGTATTGAGTACCCTGCGGTCAGTATTGATTACCCTGCGGTCAGTATTGAGTACCCTGTGGTGACCTGACTGTCTCTGTAGTTCATTGAGTGTCAGGTCATCGGCAGAGATCTGGTTCGCCTGATGCAGAACGTTGCTCGGATACCAGAGATGGAGCTGGTGTGGAAGGACCTGCTGCACAACCCACAAGTCCTCAGTCCTCAGTTCACTGGTAAACCACACTACCCACAATCCTCAGTTCACTGGTAGACTACACTACCCATGTGTGGCACTAGTGTTAGCTGCACTAGCGTTAGCTGTAACCTGGTGTGTCTCAGGTGAGTAGTGTACGGTACTCACCTGTAACCTGGTGTGTCTCAGGTGTTCTCCAGCTGCTGACCGCTCGCACCTCCAGGAAGTTTCTGGCCTGTCGTCTCACACCGGACATGGAGACGAAGCTGCTGTTCATGACCTCCAGGGTAACTCACACAGTGTATATATATATGTGTGTGTGTGTGTGTGTGTATATATCCATCCATCCATCCATTTTCGGCCGCTTATCCGGGGTCGGATCGCGGTGGCAGCAGGTTCAGCAGACCGACCCAGGCTTCCCTCTCACCCGCAACACTTTCCAGCTCATCCTGGGGATCCCGAGGCGTTCCAAGGCCAGCTGGGAGATATAATCCTATAACCCTAACCGGACCGGCACAGCGCCTGTTTTACTGCTGCAGCCGCACCGATCCGCCTATCGATCTCACGCTCCACCTTACCCTCACTCGTGAACAAGACCCCGAGGTACTTGAACTCCTTCGCTTGGGGTAGGCAGTTTGTCCCCACCTGGAGGGAGCAGTCCACCGGTTTCCGGCAGAGCACCATGGCCTCAGATTTGGAGGTGCTAACTCTCATCCCTGCCGCTTCACACTCGGCTGCAAAACGCCCCAGTGAATGCTGGAGGTCACGGTCCGAGGAGGCAAGCAGGACCACATCATCCGCGAACAGCAGAGATGCGATCCCGAGACTCCCGAACCGGATCTTCTCCGCCCCCTGGCTGCTCCTAGATATCCTGTCCATGAAAGTCACGAACAGGACCAGTGATAAAGGGCAGCCCTGGCGGAGGCCAACACCCACCGGGAACGTGTCTGACTTACTACCGAGGATACGAACACAGCTCCTACTGCAGGCGTACAGAGACCGGATGGCCCTTGCCAACGGGTCCGGCACCCCATACTCCCGCAGTACCCCACAAAACCCCCCGAGGGACCCGGTCGAAAGCCTTCTCCAAGTCCACAAAGCACATGTAGACTGGTTGGGCGAACTCCCAGGACCCCTCCAGTAATCTTGCGAAGGTAAAGACCTGGTCCACTGTTCCACGGCCGGGACGGAATCCACACTGTTCGTCTTGAATCTGAGGTTCGACAAGCGGTCGGAGCCTCCTTTCCAGCACCCTGGCATAAGCTTTTCCCGGGAGGCTGAGCAGTGTGATACCACGATAGTTCGAGCACACTCTCCGGTCCCCCTTCTTGAAGATGGGAACCACCACCCTGGTCTGCCAGTCCATGGGCACTGTTCCAGACCCCCATGCGACACTGCAAAGGCGTGTCAGCCAAGACAGCCCAACAATGTCCAGCACCTTCAGCATCTCAGGGCGGATCTCATCCCCCCGGCACCTTGCCACCAAGGAGCTTTTTGACTACCTTAGTGACCTCTGCCAGGGATATGGGTGCAACCACCCCAAAGTCTTCCAGTGCTGCCCCCTCTCCAGGGGACATGTTGGCCGGGTTTAGGAGTCCCTCAAAGTGCTCTTTCCACCACCCGACGATGTCCACGGTCCGGGTCAGCAGTTCCCCCCCCACGCTGAGAACAGCCTGGGGTAGGCCCTGCTTTCCCTTCCTGAGCCGCCGAATGGTTTGCCAGAACCTCCTTCAGGCCAACCGAAAGTCCTTCTCCATGGCCTCCCCGAACTCTTCCCATGCCCGAGTTTTAGCATCCGCGACAACCACAGCTGCAGCCCTTCTGGCTTGCCGGTACCCGTCAGCTGCTTCGGGAGACCCCTGGGCCAGCCAGGCCCGAAAGGCCTCCTTCTTCAGCTTGACGGCTTCCCTCACCCCCGGTGTCCACCACCGGGTTCTCGGGTTGCCGCCACGACAGGCACCGATGACCTTCTGACCACAGCTCCTAGCGGCCGTGTCCACAATAGAGGCTTTGAACATTGTCCACTTGGATTCCATGTCCCCAGCCTCCCTCGGGATGTGTGAGAAGCTCTTCCGGAGGTGGGAGTTGAGGACCTCCCGGACAGGATCCTCTGCCAGACGTTCCCAGTTCACCCTCACTTTTGGGCTTGCCAGGTCTTTCTAGCCGACTCCCCCACCATCTGATCCAACTCACCACCAGGTGGTGATCAGTTGATAGCTCTGCTCCTCTCTTCACCCGAGTGTCCAAGACACACGGCCGCAGATCAGATGATACGACTACAAAGTCGATCATTGATCTCCGGCCTAAGGCGTTCTGGTACCAGGTACACTTATGAGCCGCCTTATGCTCGAACATGGTGTTTGTTATCGACAAACTGTGGCTAGCACAGAAGTCCAACAACAAAGCACCGTTCGGGTTCAGATCAGGCAAGTCATTCCTCCCAATCACGCCCCACCAGGTTTCTCTATCATTGCCCACGTGAGCGTTGAAGTCCCCCAGGAGAACGATGGAGTCGGCTATATATATATATATATATATGCAGTATATACTAAATAAACACACAGTATACACACACAGTATATAAACAGTATACAGTATACACACCTGGATGACTGACTGGCTACCTGTGTCCAGGTGCGTTTCGGGCAGCAGAAGCGCTATCAGGACTGGTTTCAGAGGCAGTACCTGTCCACAGCAGAGAGCCAATCGCTGCGCTGCGATCTGATTCGCTACATCTGCGGCGTGGTCCACCCGTCCAATGAGGTGCTGAGCTCCGACATCCTGCCGCGCTGGGCCATCATTGGCTGGCTGCTCACCACCTGCACGGTAAGGGGGCGGGGCTTCAAGGCGGCAATTTGAAACAGCACATCTCTGAAAATCAATAACCAACCGATTTAATTGAGCGATTTGTCTCCAGTCGAATGTCGCCGCCTCCAACGCCAAGCTGGCGCTCTTCTATGATTGGCTGTTCTTCAACCCCGAGAAAGACAGCATCATGAACATAGGTGAGACGCACACTCTGGTCTTTCTACACTTACCAATGCTAACTATCGGTAGTTACCACTGCTAACTATTGATAGTTACCACTACTAACTATTGATAGTTACCACTACTAACTAATGCTAGTTACCACTACTAACTAATGATAGTTACCACTACTAATTAATGATAGTTACCACTACTAACTAATGATAGTTACCACTACTAACTAATGATAGTTACCACTACTAACTAATGATAGTTACCACTGCTAACTAATGATAGTTACCACTACTAACTAATGATAGTTACCACTACTAACTATTGAGAGTTACCACTACTAACTAATGCTAGTTACCACTACTAACTAATGCTAGTTACCACTACTAACTAATGCTAGTTACCACTACTAACTAATGCTAGTTACCACTACTAACTATTGATAGTTACCAATGCTAACTATCAATAGTTACCAATACTAACTATTGATAGCTACCAATACTAACTATTGATAGCTACCAATACTAACTATTGATAGCTACCAATACTAACTATTATAGCTACCAATACTAACTATTATAGTTACCAATACTAACTATTATAGTTGCCAATACTAACTATTATAGTTGCCAGTACTAACTATCGATAGCTACCAATACTAACTATTATAGTTACCAGTACTAACTATCGATAGCTACCAATACTAACTATTATAGTTACCAGTACTAACTATCGATAGCTACCAATACTAACTATTATAGCTACCAATACTAACTATCGATAGCTACCAATACTAACTTCTATAGTTACCAGTACTAACTATCGATAGCTACCAATACTAACTATTATAGTTACCAGTACTAACTATCGATAGCTACCAATACTAACTATTATAGTTACCAGTACTAACTATCGATAGCTACCAATACTAACTATTATAGTTACCAGTACTAACTATTATAGTTACCAGTACTAACTATTATAGTTACCAATACTAACTATTATAGCTACCAATACTAACTATTATAGTTACCAGTACTAACTATCGATAGCTACCAATACTAACTATTGATAGCTACCAATACTAACTATTATAGTTACCAGTACTAACTATCGGTAGTTACCAATACTAACTATTGATAGCTACCAATACTAACTATTATAGTTACCAGTACTAACTATCGGTAGTTACCAATACTAACTATCGATAGCTACCAATACTAACTATTATAGTTACCAGTACTAACTATCGATAGCTACCAATACTAACTATTATAGTTACCAGTACTAACTATCGATAGCTACCAATACTAACTATTATAGTTACCAGTACTAACTATTATAGTTACCAATACTAACTATTATAGCTACCAATACTAACTATTATAGTTACCAGTACTAACTATCGATAGCTACCAATACTAACTATTGATAGCTACCAATACTAACTATTATAGTTACCAGTACTAACTATCGGTAGTTACCACTACTCACTAATAACAATACAACTGTAAACCTCTTGTGTGTCAGAACCAGCCATCCTGGTGATGCATCACTCCATGAAACCTCATCCTGCCATCACTGCTACACTGCTGGACTTCATGTGCAGGGTAACACTCACACACTCACACACACTCTCACACACACACACACTCTCTCTCACTCTCACACACTCACTCTCTCACTCTCACACACACACACTCTCACACACACACTCACTCTCTCACTCTCACACACTCACTCTCTCACACACTCACACACTCACACACACTCTCACACACACACACACTCTCTCTCACTCTCACACACTCACTCTCTCACACACACACACACACTCACTCTCTCACACACACTCACTCTCTCACACACACACTCTCTCTCACACACACACACACTCACTCTCTCACACACACTCACTAACTGGATCGTCTCTCCTCAGATCATTCCTCACTTCTTCCCTCCGTTGGAGTCTCAGGTCCGTCAGGGCGTCTTCAACTCGCTCACCTTCATCATGGAGAAGAGAGTGCTGGCGTGAGAAGCGCGCACACACACACACACATACACAAACACACACACACACCGTCAGTCCACCCTTATTGATTATTGATCAGCCTCTCTCTCTCTCCTAGTCACCTCGCTCCGCTGTTTGATAATCCCAAACTGGACCGGGAGCTTCGATCGATGCTGAGGGAGAGATTCTCTGAGTTCTGCAGCTCGCCCTCACCGCCGACTGAAGGTAACACACACACACACACACACACACACACACAGACAGACAGACAGACACTGCAATCAATAGACTGATTTAATGACAATAGTGTGTGTGTGTAGTCAAGATGGAGGAGTCCTCTTCTTTGGAGATGGACAACAATGTGTTGGACAAGGAGGACGGTTGCTATGACAACACAGAGGCGGCCTTCAGCGACGATGAGGAGGAAGTCCAAAACAAAGGTATCCAGTATGACCAGTATGACCACTGTGACCAGTATGACCACTGTGACCAGTATGACCACTGTGACCAGTATGACCAGTATGACCAGTATGACCACTGTGACCAGTATGACCACTGTGACCAGTATGACCACTGTGACCAGTATGACCACTGTGACCAGTATGACCAGTATAACCACTGTAACCAGTATGACCACTGTAACCAGTATAACCACTGTAACCAGTATGACCAGTATAACCACTGTAACCAGTATGACCACTGTAACCAGTATAACCACTGTAACCAGTATGACCAGTATGACCACTGTAACCAGTATGACCACTGTAACCAGTATGACCAGTATAACCAGTATGACCACTGTAACCAGTATGACCACTGTAACCAGTATGACCAGTATATCCACTGTAACCAGTATGACCAGTATGACCACTGTAACCAGTATGACCACTGTAACCAGTATGACCAGTATGACCACTGTAACCAGTATGACCGGTATATCCACTGTAACCAGTATGACCACTGTAACCAGTATGACCACTGTGACCAGTATAACCAGTATGACCACTGTAACCAGTATGACCACTGTAACCAGTATGACCAGTATATCCACTGTAACCAGTATGACCAGTATGACCACTGTGACCAGTATGACCAGTATAACCACTGTAACCAGTATGACCACTGTGACCAGTATGACCACTGTGACCAGTATGACCAGTATAACCACTGTAACCAGTATGACCACTGTAACCAGTATAACCACTGTAACCAGTATGACCAGTATAACCACTGTAACCAGTATGACCACTGTAACCAGTATAACCACTGTAACCAGTATGACCAGTATGACCACTGTAACCAGTATGACCACTGTAACCAGTATGACCAGTATAACCAGTATGACCACTGTAACCAGTATGACCACTGTAACCAGTATGACCAGTATATCCACTGTAACCAGTATGACCAGTATGACCACTGTAACCAGTATGACCACTGTAACCAGTATGACCAGTATGACCACTGTAACCAGTATGACCGGTATATCCACTGTAACCAGTATGACCACTGTAACCAGTATGACCACTGTGACCAGTATAACCAGTATGACCACTGTAACCAGTATGACCACTGTAACCAGTATGACCAGTATATCCACTGTAACCAGTATGACCAGTATGACCACTGTAACCAGTATGACCACTGTAACCAGTATGACCAGTATGACCAGTATGACCACTGTAACCAGTATGACCGGTATATCCACTGTAACCAGTATGACCACTGTAACCAGTATGACCACTGTGACCAGTATGACCAGTATGACCACTGTAACCAGTATGACCACTGTAACCAGTATGACCACTGTAACCAGTATGACCAGTATATCCACTGTAACCAGTATGACCACTGTAACCAGTATGACCAGTATATCCACTGTAACCAGTATGACCACTGTAACCAGTATGACCAGTATATCCACTGTAACCAGTATGACCAGTATGACCACTGTAACCAGTATGACCACTGTAACCAGTATGACCAGTATGACCAGTATGACCACTGTAACCAGTATGACCACTGTAACCAGTATGACCAGTATATCCACTGTAACCAGTATGACCAGTATATCCACTGTAACCAGTATGACCAGTATGACCACTGTAACCAGTATGACCAGTATGACCACTGTAACCAGTATGACCAGTATGACCACTGTAACCAGTATGACCACTGTAACCAGTATGACCAGTATGACCACTGTAACCAGTATGACCACTGTAACCAGTATGACCAGTATGACCACTGTAACCAGTATGACCACTGTAACCAGTATGACCACTGTAACCAGTATGACCACTGTGACCAGTATAACCAGTATGACCACTGTAACCAGTATGACCACTGTAACCAGTATGACCAGTATATCCACTGTAACCAGTATGACCAGTATGACCACTGTGACCAGTATGACCAGTATAACCACTGTAACCAGTATGACCACTGTGACCAGTATGACCACTGTGACCAGTATGACCAGTATAACCACTGTAACCAGTATGACCACTGTAACCAGTATAACCACTGTAACCAGTATGACCAGTATAACCACTGTAACCAGTATGACCACTGTAACCAGTATAACCACTGTAACCAGTATGACCAGTATGACCACTGTAACCAGTATGACCACTGTAACCAGTATGACCAGTATAACCAGTATGACCACTGTAACCAGTATGACCACTGTAACCAGTATGACCAGTATATCCACTGTAACCAGTATGACCAGTATGACCACTGTAACCAGTATGACCACTGTAACCAGTATGACCAGTATGACCACTGTAACCAGTATGACCGGTATATCCACTGTAACCAGTATGACCACTGTAACCAGTATGACCACTGTGACCAGTATAACCAGTATGACCACTGTAACCAGTATGACCACTGTAACCAGTATGACCAGTATATCCACTGTAACCAGTATGACCAGTATGACCACTGTAACCAGTATGACCACTGTAACCAGTATGACCAGTATGACCAGTATGACCACTGTAACCAGTATGACCGGTATATCCACTGTAACCAGTATGACCACTGTAACCAGTATGACCACTGTGACCAGTATGACCAGTATGACCACTGTAACCAGTATGACCACTGTAACCAGTATGACCACTGTAACCAGTATGACCAGTATATCCACTGTAACCAGTATGACCACTGTAACCAGTATGACCAGTATATCCACTGTAACCAGTATGACCACTGTAACCAGTATGACCAGTATATCCACTGTAACCAGTATGACCAGTATGACCACTGTAACCAGTATGACCACTGTAACCAGTATGACCAGTATGACCAGTATGACCACTGTAACCAGTATGACCACTGTAACCAGTATGACCAGTATATCCACTGTAACCAGTATGACCAGTATATCCACTGTAACCAGTATGACCAGTATGACCACTGTAACCAGTATGACCAGTATGACCACTGTAACCAGTATGACCAGTATGACCACTGTAACCAGTATGACCACTGTAACCAGTATGACCAGTATGACCACTGTAACCAGTATGACCACTGTAACCAGTATGACCAGTATGACCACTGTAACCAGTATGACCAGTATATCCACTGTAACCAGTATGACCAGTATAACCAGTATGACCACTGTAACCAGTATGACCACTGTAACCAGTATGACCACTGTAACCAGTATGACCACTGTAACCAGTATGACCGGTATATCCACTGTAACCAGTATGACCACTGTGACCAGTATGACCACTGTAACCAGTATGACCACTGTAACCAGTATGACCAGTATGACCACTGTAACCAGTATGACCACTGTAACCAGTATGACCACTGTAACCAGTATGACCAGTATATCCACTGTAACCAGTATGACCACTGTAACCAGTATGACCAGTATGACCACTGTAACCAGTATGACCAGTATGACCACTGTAACCAGTATGACCACTGTAACCAGTAGAATCACTGTAACCAGTAGAATCACTGTAACCAGTAGACCCACTGTAACCAGTAGACCCACTGTAACCAGTAAGTGTTAGCTAACCTCTTTCGACCAATCGCTGTGCAGGCAAGAAGAGGGAGTTCAGGTTTCATCCAATCAAAGAAGCCGTGGTGGAGGAGCCCGCTGACATCACACCGTGGCTCGACCAATTAGACGACACCATGAAGGAGAAGGTCCAGCAGCTGCAGAAGACCAGGTGAGCCCTTATTGATCACGTAGCGGTGTTTATTGATCACGTAGCGGTGTTTATTGATCACGTATCGGTGTTTATTGATCACGTAGCGGTGTTTATTGATCACGTAGCGGTGTTTATTGATCACGTATCGGTGTTTATTGATCACGTATCGGTGTTTATTGATCACGTAGCGGTGTTTATTGATCACGTAGCGGTGTTTATTGATCACGTAGCGGTGTTTATTGATCACGTAGCGGTGTTTATTGATCACGTAGCGGTGTTTATTGATCACGTAGCGGTGTTTATTGATCACGTATCGGTGTTTATTGATCACGTATCTATCAATTCAGTTTATTTTGTATAGCCCAAATTACAAACTCCCCTCAGAGGGCTTTACAGTCTGTAACATAACATCCTGTCCTGGGACCTCACATCGGATCAGGAAAAACTCCCCAAATAAAGATAGTAAAAAACCTTTCACAGGGCCATGGCAGGAGACAGGAGGTAGGAGACAGGAGGTAGGAGACAGGAGGTAGGAGACAGGATGCAGGGTCCAGGAGGTAGGAGACAGGAGACAGGAGGCAGGGCCCAGGCAAAATGGACACGGCAAAACAGGCAAAATGGACAGCAGCATTTAAACCTACAGATGATAAACAGAGATTAAAAGGGTAACACCATGCTGCAAAGTACAAATTAAGATTGTGACTACTTACTGACTCACATATGGGGTAAGTAGTCAAAAGGCAGGACAATAAATGAATGCCTAAAAACTCACCGTGATCCACCACAGGGGCCAAAAGGGAGTGAGGCCATGATAACAGGTGCCTTTTTATATTGGCTACAGTCTAGTCTTTGAATCGTCGTCCTGACAATGGAACCTACTGCCAGGGCCTAAAAATGTCAGAAACACTGGGCACAGGTACCCGAGAGTTCAAGGCCCCCATTGACCTTCTCCCGGCTGTCTGGTATGATGGAGGTCAGGATGCCTCCCGCCATTGGTGCCTGTGGTCCTTCTTCTGGATGTCTCCACGTTACCTGGAACAGCCTCGACTGTACCCGGTAGTCGTGCAGCAGTCCGTCCAGGAACCAGCGCAAACCATTCACCATCAGAATCAGAATCAGAAACCGTTTATTGCCAGGAATGTTTACACAAACGAGGAATTTTTCCTTGTTGGAAGGTGCATACATTAGACATGAGACGTTAGACGAGACAATCAACAACAACAACAGTGCAGTGGGTAATTAAAATAAGTATAAGATAAAGTGCTCAGACAAACAGATACGTTAAAGTGTATGTTAAGTGACGTGAGTGTTTAAATATGAAGTGTGCAGAGGAGTGACCGGTAAGGAGAAAGAAAATAAAAATATAAAAAATTAAAAAAATAGTCCTGTGGGTGACAGTCAGTCAGTGGGGGACCTGGGCTCTATTGATGAGCCCGACTGCCGACGGGAAGAAACTGTTAGTGTGGCGTGAGGTCTTGGTCCTGATGGACCGTGAGGTCTTGGTCCTGATGGACCGTGAGGTCTTGGTCCTGATGGACCCTGAGGTCTTGGTCCTGATGGGGCGTGAGGTCTTGGTCCTGATGGGGCGTGAGGTCTTGGTCCTGGTCCTGATGGACCGTGAGGTCTTGGTCCTGGTCCTGATGGGGCGTGAGGTCTTGGTCCTGGTCCTGATGGGGCGTGAGGTCTTGGTCCTGATGGGGCGTGAGGTCTTGGTCCTGATGGGGCGTGAGGTCTTGGTCCTGGTCCTGATGGGGCGTGAGGTCTTGGTCCTGGTCCTGATGGAGCGTGAGGTCTTGGTCCTGATGGAGCGTGAGGTCTTGGTCCTGATGGAGCGTGAGGTCTTGGTCCTGATGGAGCGTGAGGTCTTGGTCCTGATGGAGCGTGAGGTCTTGGTCCTGATGGACCTCAGCCTCCTGCCAGAGGGAAGGGACTCAAACAGTTCATGTCCAGGGTGAGAGGGGTCAGCCACAATCTTTCTAGCTCGCCTCAGAGTCCTGGAAGTGAACAAGTCCTGGAGGGACGGCAGATTGCAGCCAATCACCTCTCAGCAGAGCGGATGATGCGCTGCAGCCTGGCCTTGTCCTTGGCAGTGGCTGCAGTGTGCCAGACGGTGATGGAGGAGCAGAGGATGGACTCA
Organism: Myoxocephalus aenaeus; assembly: GCA_038501785.1. Classification (NCBI taxonomy): domain Eukaryota; kingdom Metazoa; phylum Chordata; class Actinopteri; order Perciformes; family Cottidae; genus Myoxocephalus; species Myoxocephalus aenaeus. The sequence continues at coordinate 66,794 of JBAMJR010000398.1, forward strand.
ACGATGGCAGTGTAGAACTGCACCATCATTTTCTTTGGCAGGTTGAACTTCTTCAGCTGCCTCAGGAAGAACATCCTCTGATGGAGCTGATGTTCAGTTCCCACTTGAGGTCCTGGGTTAGGATGGAGCCCAGGAAGAGGAAGGACTCCACAGCGTCGACGGGGGAGTCACACAGGATGAGAGGGGAGTCACACAGGGTGATAGAGGAGTCACACAGGGTGATAGAGGAGTCACACATGGTGATAGGGGAGTCACACAGGGTGATAGGGGAGTCACACAGGGTGATAGAGGAGTCACACAGGGTGATAGAGGAGTCACACATGGTGATAGAGGAGTCACACATGGTGATAGGGGAGTCACACATGGTGATAGGGGAGTCACACAGGGTGATAGAGGAGTCACACATGGTGATAGAGGAGTCACACAGGGTGATAGAGGAGTCACACATGGTGATAGGGGAGTCACACAGGGTGATAGGGGAGTCACACAGGGTGATAGAGGAGTCACACAGGGTGATAGGGGAGTCACACATGGTGATAGGGGAGTCACACAGGGTGATAGGGGAGTCACACAGGGTGATAGAGGAGTCACACATGGTGATAGGGGAGTCACACAGGGTGATAGGGGAGTCACACAGGGTGATAGGGGAGTCACACAGGGTGATAGGGGAGTCACACAGGGTGATAGGGGAGTCACACAGGGTGATAGGGGAGTCACACAGGGTGAGAGGGGAGTCACACAGGGTGAGAGGGGAGTCACACAGGGTGAGAGGGGAGTCACACAGGGTGAGAGGGGAGTCACACAGGGTGATAGGGGAGTCACACAGGGTGATAGGGGAGTCACACAGGGTGATAGGGGAGTCACACAGGGTGATAGGGGAGTCACACAGGGTGATAGGGGAGTCACACAGGGCTGCACCAGGTCTCCAGGTGGTCAGTCTCCCACCTGTAGGCGGACTCGTCCCCACCAGAGATGAGTCCAATGAGGGTGGTGTCATCAGTGAACTTCAGGAGCTTGACGGACTGGTGACTGGAGGTGCAGCTGTTGGTGTACAGGGAGAAGAGGGGAACAGGTGCTGGTGGTCCGAGAGCCTGAGACGTGTTTCCAGCCTCACGTGCTGCTTCCTGTCAGTCAGGAAGTCTGTGATCCACCTGCAGGTGGAGTCGGGCACGTGCAGCTGGGAGAGCTTGTCCTGCAGCAGAGATGGGATGATGGTGTTAAAGCAGAGCTGAAGTCCACGAACAGGATCCTGGCGTAGGTTCCTGGGGAGTCCAGATGCTGGAGGATGTAGTGGAGGGCCATGTTGACAGCATCGTCTACAGACCTGTTGGCCCTGTAGGCGAACTGCAGAGGGTCCAGGAGTGGGTCAGTCAGGGTTTTGAGGTGGGACAGGACCAGGCGCTCAAAAGACTTCATGACCACAGAGGTCAGGGCGACGGGCCTGTAGTCATTGAGTCCTGTGATCCTGGGTTTCTTGGGGACGGGGATGATGGTGGAGGCCTTGAAGCAGGCTGGCACGTGGCATGTCTCCAGGGAGGTGTTGAAGATCTCAGTGAACACCAGAGACAGCTGGTCAGCACAGTGCTTCAGGGTGGAGGGGGAGACAGAGTCTGGGCCCGCTGCTTTGCGGGGTTTCTGCTTTTTAAACAGTCTGTTGACTCATCCATGGGATGGGTTCTGTCTCTTGGGAGGCTCACTAGGACAGTTCATCACACGAGCCACTTTACTTTGGATTAGTGAACGGTGGACATGTTTGACCTTCTGGGGGTCATCGGGGCAATGGTGTACACCGACCCTCCAACTGCTGGGGCCCTCAGCACTTTGTAGTCCACCGAGCTCCAGAGGTCTTTGATTTTATGACGGCTTCTGACGCCAACATCCCGGAGGTAGACTGGCTGACCTTCCTGCAGGGCGGCTGTGGCTCATGGGTAGAGTGGCCGTCCTGCGACCGTAAGGTTCACGGTTCCATCCCTGGTCTCCCCATAGTTGGCATGTGAAGTGTCCTTGAGCAAGACCCTGAACCCCCACTTGCTCCCCGGGCGCTTCACAGCACCACACTGCTCCTAAATTACTGTGGTTAAATGCAGAGAGCAAATTTAATGTACCGTATTGGTCCGAATATAAGACGACCTTTTTCCCCCTCGAAATAGGTCCAAAAAAGTCGGGTCGTCTTATATTCGGGGTCTAGTATTCAGAGCGCAGTTTCTCTTCTTCGGCGCTCCCTTTAAATGTCAACACACATTCGCGGGCACAGATGGCGCCAAAAATTCGTTCCGGACGGAGGGAAGAGGCGTCCTTAACAACCAGCCCGTTACCGGTGTTTAAAGATGGAAAGACAGGCTGACCATTCAGAGACAAGTGGCTCAAAAGTGGGCCAGGTCAATAAACAACAGCGGAGGAGCTATGATGCCAATTTCAAAATAATGGTTGTCAATAAGGCAGAGTCATCTAACAACTGCCAAGCTGCCAAGACATTCGGGGTCACTGAGTGTAATGTAAGAAGATGGCGAGCAGAAAAACAACGTCTAAAAGATGCTAACAGTCAGCGAAAATCCTTCCGTGGTCCTCAAAGTGGTCGTTTCATTGAGGTTGACCGGAGGGTTTTTGAATATGTCAGGGAAAAAAGAAGTGAGGGAATGCCCATTACCAGAGCTGTCATCCAGTTTAAGGCCCTGGAAATCGCCAGAGAGCTCAACATCACTGGATTTAAAGCCAGCCTCGGCTGGTGTCGTAGGATGATGCGGCGTAATGGACTGTCACTTAGACGGAGAACGAGTTTGGCCCAACGCCTGCCGTCAGACTTCGAGAGAAGCTGCTTTCGTTTCAGCGCTTTGTTATCAACCTGAGGAAGAAGCACTCCTACCCGCTGGATCAGATCGGCAATGCCGATCAGACACCCGTTTATTTCGACATGCCAACATCGGTGACTGTCAATAGAAAGGGAGAAAAGTCTGTGTTGGTGAAACCAACGGGCAACGAGAAGAGCCGCGTCACCGTCATGTTGACATGTCTCGCTGATGGCAGCAAACTCCCCCCGTATGTCATTCTTAAGCGTAAGACAGTGCCAAAGGACCCAATGCCAGCTGGCATTATTGTGCGCGCCCAGGAGAAGGGCTGGATGGAGTCGGGGCTTGTAGTGGACTGGCTAAAGGTTGTGTGGGGCGCACGCTACGGGGGACTGAGGAAGAGGAGGAACATGCTCGTTCTGGATGCGTTCCGCGGACATCTGACTGAGCCCGTGAAAAGTCAGGTGCGAGCAATGAACGGGGATCTTGTGATCATACCAGGGGGAATGACAAGCCAGCTACAGGTGTTGGACGTAGTCGTGAACAAGCCTTTCAAGGATAACCTGCGAAAAAAATACACAGAGCGGCTCCTGTCTGGCAACCACGCACTCACACCGACCGGGAAAATACAGAAGCCGTCAGTCCGTCTACTGTGTGAATGCATCCTGCATGCATGGGATGCTATTCCCTCACAGAGCATCATCGATGGCTTTAAAAAATGTTGCATCTCAAATGCATTGGACGGCAGCGAGGATGACGTGCTTTGGGAGGAGCCGGTGGAAGCGGAGCAGCTGGGGAGCGATGACAGCGAACACAGCGGGGCAGAGGACGTGTGTGAGGGATAGAGAGACATCGGAGGAGAAGTTTGGCGAATTTTTGTTAAGTTTAGTTAAATGTGTGGCCTGTATTTTCTCTGTTATTTAAAAATGTTCACAATGTTGCTTTATTATTGCTTGATATTAATTTTGAATCATACTGTACATAGTTTGCCTTTGTGTTTAATTCACTGTGTTTTTAATATTGTTATTTTAAAATAAAATGAAGTTCTTTGTTCGGCAAATCTAGTCTGCAAATCTGTTTTTCTAAATGTTTGTGTTGAAAAACGGGGGGTCGTCTTATAATCAGGGTCGTCTTATATTCGGACCAATACGGTATGTCTGGAAAAAATATGTAATATGATGGCGTAATAAAGTTTAGTTTAGGAGGCAGGGCCCAGGATCAGTCAATTCTTATTGATCAGGTCTCCTCAATGTTTATTGATCATGTATCAGTCAATACTTATTGATTATGTCTCCACAGTGACACAGAGACTCAGTGTGAAGTAATGCAGGAAGTCGTGGATCTGATCCTGGAGGTGAGTTTTCTTCGATCAGTCTGTTCTACTGTGTGTTCTACTGTGTTCTACTATGTTCTACAGTGTGTTCTACTGTGTGTTCTACAGTGTGTTCTACTGTGTGTTCTATGTTATACTGTGTGTTCTACTGTGTGTTCTACTGTGTTCTACAGTGTGTTCTACAGTGTGTTCTACTGTGTGTTCTATGTTATACTGTGTGTTCTACTGTGTGTTCTACTGTATGTTCTACAGTGTGTTCTTCTATGTTCTACTATGTTCTACTGTGTGTTCTACTGTGTGTTCTACTGTGTGTTCTACAGTGTGTTCTTCTATGTTCTAGTATGTTCTATGTTCTACTGTGTGTTCTACTGTGTGTTCTACTGTGTGTTCTTCTATGTTCTAGTGTGTTCTAATGTGTTCTACTCTACTGTGCGGTGTTGCAGGAGGACTTTGACTCGGAGCAGATGTCTGCTCTGGCTTCTTGTCTGGCTGAACTGTTTAAAGATCACTTCAGAGGAGAAGTCCTGCCAGACGAGATCACTGAGGAGTAAGACTGTCCATTTGATTGATTTAAAAGAAATGTTATTAGTTTGCCTTTTATAGGTATCTAGAGATTCAAATAACTCAAACCATCTCAAAACCACCACGAGAGACTCAACACTCTCTAGAGACTCAACACTCTAGAGACTCAACACTCTAGAGACTCAACGCACTCTAGAGACTCAACACACTCTAGAGACTCAACACACTCTAGAGACTCAACACACTCTAGAGACTCAACACACTCTAGAGACTCAACACTCTAGAGACTCAACACTCTAGAGACTCAACACTCTAGAGACTCAACACACTAGAGACTCAACACACTCTAGAGACTCAACACTCTCTAGAGACTCAACACTCTAGAGACTCAACACACTCTAGAGACTCAACACACTAGAGACTCAACACACTCTAGAGACTCAACACACTCTAGAGACTCAACACACTCTAGAGACTCAACACTCTCTAGAGACTCAACACTCTAGAGACTCAACACACTCTAGAGACTCAACACACTCTAGAGACTCAACACACTCTAGAGACTCAACACACTCTAGAGACTCAACACACTCTAGAGACTCAACACACTCTAGAGACTCAACACACTCTCTGGAGACTCAACACTCTCTGGAGACTCAACACTCTCTGGAGACTCAACACACTCTAGAGACTCAACACACTCTAGAGACTCAACACACTCTAGAGACTCAACACACTCTAGAGACTCAACACACTCTAGAGACTCAACACACTCTAGAGACTCAACACACTCTAGAGACTCAACACACTCTAGAGACTCAACACTCTCTAGAGACTCAACACTCTCTAGAGACTCAACACACTAGAGACTCAACACACTCTAGAGACTCAACACACTCTAGAGACTCAACACACTCTAGAGACTCAACACACTCTAGAGACTCAACACACTCTAGAGACTCAACACACTCTAGAGACTCAACACTCTCTAGAGACTCAACACACTCTAGAGACTCAACACACTCTAGAGACTCAACACACTCTAGAGACTCAACACACTCTAGAGACTCAACACACTCTAGAGACTCAACACACTCTAGAGACTCAACACTCTAGAGACTCAACACTCTCTGGAGACTCAACACTCTAGAGACTCAACACTCTCTGGAGACTCAACACTCTCTGGAGACTCAACAGTCTCTGGAGACTCAACAGTCTCTAGAGACTCAACACACTCTAGAGACTCAACACACTCTAGAGACTCAACACACTCTAGAGACTCAACACTCTCTAGAGACTCAACACTCTAGAGACTCAACACACTCTAGAGACTCAACACACTCTAGAGACTCAACACACTCTAGAGACTCAACACACTCTAGAGACTCAACACACTCTAGAGACTCAACACACTCTAGAGACTCAACACACTCTGGAGACTCAACACTCTCTGGAGACTCAACACTCTCTGGAGACTCAACACACTCTAGAGACTCAACACACTCTAGAGACTCAACACACTCTAGAGACTCAACACACTCTAGAGACTCAACACACTCTAGAGACTCAACACACTCTAGAGACTCAACACACTCTAGAGACTCAACACTCTCTAGAGACTCAACACTCTAGAGACTCAACACACTAGAGACTCAACACACTCTAGAGACTCAACACACTCTAGAGACTCAACACACTCTAGAGACTCAACACTCTCTAGAGACTCAACACACTAGAGACTCAACACACTCTAGAGACTCAACACACTCTAGAGACTCAACACACTCTAGAGACTCAACACACTCTAGAGACTCAACACACTCTAGAGACTCAACACTCTCTAGAGACTCAACACACTCTAGAGACTCAACACACTCTAGAGACTCAACACACTCTAGAGACTCAACACACTCTAGAGACTCAACACACTCTAGAGACTCAACACTCTCTGGAGACTCAACACTCTCTGGAGACTCAACAGTCTCTGGAGACTCAACAGTCTCTGGAGACTCAACAGTCTCTGGAGACTCAACACACTCTAGAGACTCAACACTCTCTAGAGACTCAACACACTCTAGAGACTCAACACACTCTAGAGACTCAACACACTCTAGAGACTCAACACACTCTAGAGACTCAACACACTCTAGAGACTCAACACACTCTAGAGACTCAACACTCTAGAGACTCAACACTCTCTGGAGACTCAACACTCTCTGGAGACTCAACAGTCTCTGGAGACTCAACAGTCTCTAGAGACTCAACAGTCTCTAGAGACTCAACACCATAGAGACTCGACAACTCTAGAGTCTTGACTTGTTTTCAGAGGGGTAAAAGGTCTAATAACTTTAGGAGCCTGGGAACAGATCCCAAATGGATCTGTCTGTCTCTCTAACTACCTGTCTGTCTCTCTAACTACCTGTCTGTCTTCAGGTCTCTGGAGGAGTCTGTGTCCAAACCCGTCTGCCTGGTCTTCAGGAACCTGGTCACCATGCAGGAGGATAACAGTGGGTTCTCTGTGCTGCTCGACATGCTGGCTGAGTTCTACCAGAAACAACCCAAGATCGGGTACCACCTGCTGTACTACCTCAAAGCCAGGTGAGAGGCTCGGGGTGCGTCCCAACATGAAGGTGTTGTCCTGAGCAATAGAAACATTGTGTGTGTCTGTGTGTGAGCAGCAAAGCGGCCAACGGTAAGATGATGCTGTACGAGTCCTTCGCTCAGGCCACCGCTCTCGGGGACCTGCACACCTGTCTGATGATGGACATGAAGGCCTGTCAGGAGGACCACGTCCGGCTGCTCTGCTACCTCACGCCCTCCATCTACTCTGAGGTACGTCCAGGTCTCCAAGGGCCTCTTGAGGTCTACCGAAGTCTCTCCAGAATTCTCCCGAGGACTCCCGAGGTCTTGTGAGGTTTCTGGAGGTCTCCTGAATTCTCTTGAGGTCTCTTTAGGACTCCCGTGGTCTCTTGAGGTCTCCCGAGGTCTCTTGAGGTCTTTTGAGGACTCCCAAGGTCTCTTGAGATCTCTCGAGGTCTCTTAAGGACTCTCGAGGTCTCTTAAGGACTCTCGAGGTCTCTTGAGGACTCCCGAGGTCTCTTGAGATCTCTCGAGGTCTCTTAAGGACTCTCGAGGTCTCTTGAGGACACTCGAGGTCTCTCGAGGTCTCTTGAGGACTCCTGAGGTCTCCTGAGGTCTCTTAAGGACTCCTGAGGTCTCTCGTGGTCTTTTGAGGTCTCCTGATGTCTTGTGAACGTTTCCCTTCAGTTCCCAGATGAGACGTTGAGGAGCGGGGAGCTGCTCAACATGATCGTGGCCGTCATCGACTCCACACAGGTGAGTGAGTCTGAGAGACCTGATCCAGACCTGATCCAGACCTGTATGACCCGCCTCACCTGTTCGGTAACCAGGATGTAAACTGTGTGCAGTTGCAGGAGCTGATGTGTCACGTGATGATGGGGAACCTGGTGATGTTCAGGAAAGACTCTGTCCTCAACATCCTCAGTGAGACACACACACACACACACACTCTGTCCTCATGTGTCTCCTCTGTCCTCATGTGTCTTCTCTGTCCTCATGTGTCTCCTCTGTCCACAGTCCAGTCTCTGGACTGGGAGACCTTTGAGCAGTACAGCACCTGGCAGCTGTTCCTGGCCCACAGCGTCCCTCTGGAGACCATCATCCCCATCCTGCAGCACCTCAAGTATAAAGGTGGGTCCAGTCCTGGAGACGTCGCCTGTCCTCTGATGAGGACACTTTACTCTGTGTCCTCATGTGTCCTTGTGTCCTCTGATGAGGACACTTTACTCTGTGTCCTCATGTGTCCTTGTGTCCTCTGATGAGGACACTTTACTCTGTGTCCTCATGTGTCCTTGTGTCCTCTGATGAGGACACTTTACTCTGTGTCCTCATGTGTCCTTGTGTCCTCTGATGAGGACACTTTACTCTGTGTCCTCATGTGTCCTCTGATGAGGACACTTTACTCTGTGTCCTCATGTGTCCTTGTGTCCTCTGATGAGGACACTTTACTCTGTGTCCTCATGTGTCCTCTGATGAGGACACTTTACTCTGTGTCCTCATGTGTCCTTGTGTCCTCTGATGAGGACACTTTACTCTGTGTCCTCATGTGTCCTCTGATGAGGACACTTTACTCTGTGTCCTTGTGTCCTCTGATGAGGACACTTTACTCTGTGTCCTCATGTGTCCTCTGATGAGGACACTTTACTCTGTGTCCTTGTGTCCTCTGATGAGGACACTTTACTCTGTGTCCTCTGATGAGGACACTTTACTCTGTGTCCTCATGTGTCCTTGTGTCCTCTGATGAGGACACTTTACTCTGTGTCCTCTGATGAGGACACTTTACTCTGTGTCCTCATGTGTCCTTGTGTCCTCTGATGAGGACACTTTACTCACAGATGTCTCTTCTGTCTGCAGAACATCCAGAAGCCTTGTCCTGTCTGCTGCTGCAGCTCCGCAGAGAAAAGTATGTTAATCTGTCTGTCTGTCGTCCTGTCTGTCTGTCGTCCTGTCTGTCTGTCGTCCTGTCTGTCTGTTGTCCTGTCTGTTGACCTGTCTGTCTGTCGTCCTGCCTGTCTGTCGTCCTGTCTGTCTGTCGTCCTGCCTGTCTGTCGTCCTGCCGGTCTGTTGACCTGTCTGTCGTCCTGTCTGTCTGTCGTCCTGTCTGTCTGTCGTCCTGTCTGTCTGTTGTCCTGTCTGTCGTCCTGTCTGTCTGTCGTCCTGCCTGTCTGTCGTCCTGTCTGTCTGTTGACCTGTCTGTCGTCCTGTCTGTCGTCCTGTCTGTCTGTCGGCCTGTCTGTCTGTTGACCTGTCTGTCGTCCTGCTGTCAGGCCCAGTGAGGAGATGGTGAAGATGGTGCTGAGTCGTCCGTGCCACCATGAGGACCAGTTCACCACCAGCATCCTGAGACACTGGGCCTCCAAACACGACGACTCCCTGGGGGAACACGTCAAGGCCCAGCTCATCAAGAACAACAACCAGCCCCGCAAGAGGCAGAGGTGAGACGGGGACAGACAGACAGGTCCACAGACCCACAGACAGACAGACAGACAGACAGACAGGTCCACAGACAGACAGACAGGTCCACAGACAGACAGGCAGACAGGTCCACAGACAGACAGGCAGACAGGTCCACAGACAGACAGACAGACAGGTCCACAGACAGACAGGCAGACAGGTCCACAGACAGACAGACAGACAGGTCCACAGACAGGCAGACAGGTCCACAGACAGACAGACAGACAGGTCCACAGACAGACAGACAGACAGACAGGTCCACAGACAGACAGACAGGTCCACAGACAGACAGACAGACAGGTCCACAGACAGGCAGACAGGTCCACAGACAGACAGGCAGACAGGTCCACAGACAGACAGACAGACAGACAGGTCCACAGACAGACAGACAGACAGGTCCACAGACAGACAGACAGGTCCACAGACAGACAGACAGACAGGTCCACAGACCCACAGACAGACAGACAGACAGACAGACAGGTCCACAGACAGACAGACAGACAGACAGGTCCACAGACAGACAGGTCCACAGACAGACAGACAGACAGGTCCACAGACCCACAGACAGACAGACAGACAGACAGGTCCACAGACAGACAGACAGACAGACAGACAGACAGGTCCACAGACAGACAGACAGACAGACAGGTCCACAGACAGACAGACAGACAGACAGGTCCACAGACAGACAGACAGACAGACAGGTCCACAGACAGACAGACAGACAGACAGACAGACAGGTCCACAGACAGACGACACTGGAACTGGGCCTGACGTTTGGACATTGGTTAAACTCTTGGAGTCAGTCTCCAGTCCTGTATTGTCATGTCTGTCCACATGGGGGGTCTTAGTCCTGTAGTCTTAGTCCTGTAGTCTTAGTCCTGTAGTCTTAGTCCTGTAGTCTCAGTCCTGTAGTCTTAGTCCTGTAGTCTTAGTCCTGTAGTCTTAGTCCTGTAGTCTCAGTCCTGTAGTCTTAGTCCTGTAGTCTCAGTCCTGTAGTCTTAGTCCTGTAGTCTTAGTCCTGTAGTCTCA
>JBAMJR010000398.1:85000-97500 GCA_038501785.1 Myoxocephalus aenaeus
CCATTACACACTCTAGTGTGTAGTCACACCATTACACACTCTAGTGTGTAGTCACACCATTACACACTCTAGTGTGTAGTCGCACCATTACACACTCTAGTGTGTAGTCGCACCATTACACACTCTAGTGTGTAGTCGCACCATTACACACTCTAGTGTGTAGTCGCACCATTACACACTCTAGTGTGTAGTCGCACCATTACACACTAGAGTGTGTAGTCGCACCATTACACACTCTAGTGTGTAGTCGCACCATTACACACTCTAGTGTGTAGTCGCACCATTACACACTCTAGTGTGTAGTCGCACCATTACACACTCTAGTGTGTAGTCGCACCATTACACACTCTAGTGTGTAGTCGCACCATTACACACTCTAGTGTGTAGTCGCACCATTACACACTCTAGTGTGTAGTCGCACCATTACACACTCTAGTGTGTAGTCGCACCATTACACACTCTAGTGTGTAGTCGCACCATTACACACTCTAGTGTGTAGTCGCACCATTACACACTCTAGTGTGTAGTCGCACCATTACACACTCTAGTGTGTAGTCGCACCATTACACACTCTAGTGTGTAGTCGCACTATTACACACTAGTGTGTAGTCGCACTATTACACACTCTAGTGTGTAGTCACACTATTACACACTAGTGTGTAGTCGCACTATTACACACTCTAGTGTGTAGTCGCACTATTACACACTCTAGTGTGTAGTCGCACTATTACACACTCTAGTGTGTAGTCGCACTATTACACACTCTAGTGTGTAGTCGCACCATTACACACTCTAGTGTGTAGTCGCACTATTACACACTCTAGTGTGTAGTCGCACCATTACACACTCTAGTGTGTAGTCGCACCATTACACACTCTAGTGTGTAGTCGCACTATTACACACTCTAGTGTGTAGTCGCACTATTACACACTCTAGTGTGTAGTCGCACTATTACACACTAGTGTGTAGTCACACTATTACACACTCTAGTGTGTAGTCACACCATTACACACTCTAGTGTGTAGTCACACTATTACACACTCTAGTGTGTAGTCCACATGGTTTGAGTCTGGACATCCCATAATGAATGAGGCTCAGGTATTTCATGTTTTCACTGAGCACCAGGAGGAGGTCCTGGTCTGGAACCAGACTCATCAGTGGGATTGGATCCACCTGCTGCTGATTAATATCACCAGACCAGATCAGACCAGACCAGACCTGCTGCAGACCTGATCGGACCAGATCAGACCAGACCTGCTGTAGACCAGACCAGATCAGACCTGCTGTAGACCAGACCAGATCAGACCTGCTGTAGACCAGACCTGCTGTAGACCAGACCAGATCAGACCTGCTGTAGACCAGACCAGATCAGACCTGCTGTAGACCAGACCAGACCAGACCTGCTGTAGACCAGACCAGACCAGACCTGCTGTAGACCAGACCAGACCAGACCTGCTGTAGACCAGACCAGATCAGACCTGCTGTAGACCAGACCTGCTGTAGACCAGACCAGATCAGACCTGCTGTAGACCAGACCAGACCAGACCTGCTGTAGACCAGACCAGACCAGACCTGCTGTAGACCAGACCAGATCAGACCTGCTGTAGACCAGACCTGCTGTAGACCAGACCAGATCAGACCTGCTGTAGACCAGACCAGACCAGACCTGCTGTAGACCAGACCAGACCAGACCTGCTGTAGACCAGACCAGATCAGACCTGCTGTAGACCAGACCAGACCAGACCTGCTGCAGACCAGACCAGACCAGACCTGCTGCAGACCAGACCTGCTGCAGACCAGACCAGATCAGACCTGCTGCAGACCAGACCAGACCAGACCTGCTGCAGACCTGATCGGACCAGACCAGACCTGCTGCAGACCAGACCAGATCAGACCTGCTGCAGACCAGACCTGCTGCAGACCAGACCAGACCAGATCAGACCAGACCTGCTGCAGACCAGACCAGATCAGACCTGCTGCAGACCTGATCGGACCAGATCAGACCTGCTGCAGACCAGATCAGACCAGACCAGGAGGCTCAGGTAAGTGGACTCCAGTGTTCCAGATTAGTTTGTGATCTAAAACCAACATTTACTTCTTTTCAAACAGTCCTGTGGTGGTTTCAGGGTCCAAAGGGGGCCGGTCTTTAAAGGGGCTCAGAGTCCAAAACCTGAATGGTTGAGCGCGACGAAGCTAGAGGGTGTGGTTATGTGGGTGGGATTATGTGGGCTGGCTGTAGCTAGAGGGTGTGGTTATGTGGGCGTGGTTTAGCTAGAGGGCGTGGTCATGTGGGCGTGGTGTAGATAGAGGGCGTGGGCGTGGTGTAGCTAGAGGGCGTGGGCGTGGTGTAGCTAGAGGGCGTGGGCGTGGTGTAGCTAGAGGGCGTGGGCGTGGTGTAGCTAGAGGGCGGGGTCATGTGGGCGTGGTGTAGCTAGAGGGCGGGGTCATGTGGGCGTGGTGTAGCTAGAGGGCGGGGTCATGTGGGCGTGGTGTAGCTAGAGGGCGGGGTCATGTGGGCGTGGTGTAGCTAGAGGGCGGGGTCATGTGGGCGTGGTGTAGCTAGAGGGCGGGGTCATGTGGGCGTGGTGTAGCTAGAGGGCGGGGTCATGTGGGCGTGGTGTAGCTAGAGGGCGGGGTCATGTGGGCGTGGTGTAGCTAGAGGGCGGGGTCATGTGGGCGTGGTGTAGCTAGAGGGCGGGGTCATGTGGGCGTGGTGTAGCTAGAGGGCGGGGTCATGTGGGCGTGGTGTAGCTAGAGGGCGGGGTCATGTGGGCGTGGTGTAGCTAGAGGGCGGGGTCATGTGGGCGTGGTGTAGCTAGAGGGCGGGGTCATGTGGGCGTGGTTAACGATGGTCTCGTCTCTGTAGTCCTCATGTCGGGACCTCATAAATCCGGACCGTCTCTCCGGAGTCGGGTCCTGACTCCTCAGCAGACCCCGAGCTTCATCATCCCGTCCCGCAGTCCGCTCCTCTTCCTCTCGGACCGGGACGAGGCCTCCCGCCGGCTGCAGACCAGACCCGCTCGTCTTCCTCCTCCTCCTCTTCCTATTCCCGACTCGGACCCGTCCACGCGGGCGGCCATGTCGCTGCTGCACGTGGGTCATGTGACCACGCCCTACGGCTTCTGCGCCGCACTGGCTGCGAGCCCCTGCAGCCGCCGGAGGGAGTCCCTGTTTCACCGGAACAAACTGGACCCCGACCCGGTGGACCCTCCTGCTGGTCCTGGTCCTGGTCCTGGTCCCGGTCCCGGTCCCGGTCCTGGTCCCGGTCCCGGTCCTGGTCCCGGTCCTGGTCCTGGTCCCGGTCCTGGTCCCGGTCCCGGTCCTGGTCCCGGTCCCGGTCCTGGTCCCGGTCCCGGTCCCGGTCCTGGTCCCGACAGGTACCGGGTTTGTCTGCAACCTGTTAAAGCTCTTGGCCAGCAGGTAATTTATTAGTATTAGTAATATTAGTTGTTTTTATTATTGTTGTTATGAAGTAATATTAGTTAATATTATTATTTAGTTGAGTAATATTAGTTATATTATTAAGTAATATGAATTATTATTATTGAGTAATATTAGTTTATATTTGTTAATACTATTATTTATTGTTATTATGAAACAGGGAAATCGTCTTCGATGACAAATAATCCGTTTCTGTTTCCCGTTTTTAAAGGTGATGAAGATGAAGAAGAGCGGAAGAGGCCACGCCCCCTCTGATGTCACATGACACTGAGTCAGCTGGACTTGTATTTTATACTTTTACTGCATTTCATAAAACACAACAAATGTAGAAGTCATTTATTTTCCTACAATCCTGAACGTGTGGTTTCTTCTTCATGTGTTTCTTTGTTTGCTGCTTTCTTCTTCTTCTCTTTATTTACACTTTCACACTTTTTATTGTATCATCCTCTAGATTTCATGAATAAATTAATTCAAACAGCTGTTCTCTTCTAGCTGTGCAGAACATTAAATGTTCCTGAGAACACATGGAGGGGGGGTCTGGAGGTCTGAGGGGGTCTGGAGGTCTGAGGGGGTCTGGAGGTCTGAGGGGGTCTGAGGGGGTCTGAGGAGGTCGGAGGGGGTCTGGAGGTCTGAGGGTCGGAGGGGGTCTGGAGGTCTGAGAGGTCTGAGGGGGTCTAAGGGGTCTGGAGGGTCTGAGGGATCTGGAGGGTCTGAGGGGGAAAAGGACCACCACTCGCTGGCCAACTCGCTCCAACTGTGTGTTCGGAAGCTAAACATGTAGTATGCATGTTGTATGTCCCGGTGGTAGCAACACGCTCTGCAGCAGGCAACAAACTATAACGTTCACAGCTGACCGCAGCCGTCTGAGCTACTTCCATGTCAGGAATATAACTTTAGTAAAAAATGTACGCCGCCAAACTGCATGCTGGGTAAAGCCCGCCTACTCAGTCGCACAGGAAGAGACAGAAAAGTCTCCTGTGCGACTGAGTGGGCGGGCTTTACCCAGCATGCAGTTTGGCGGTGTAATTCTTTTAAAACCATGAGTCAAGTTCTATCCCTGAGTAAGTAGCTCCGCCCTCAGCGCTAAGATGTGAACGTTACAGGTTGCTCCCTGCCAAAGAGTGCACTACCGCTATGTGAAAACAGCACCACTTTGAGAATCACTGATTTAGGTTACAATCACTATAAATACATCTGATTAACTCCTGGCCAGAATAAACTACTCTGTTGTCCACAGAGCCCTCGAGTGGTCAAATAATGTAACTGCAGTACTGAAAACAACCACATGGCTAAACACCGCGACTGTAATAGAGACGTGTACTTATGTACAAGAATTTATCAAAAACCCTTAATGTTCTTTGCACATTCCAAAGATGTGACACTTATAAAAACCTAAGAAAAGTAAGTATTAGCAATAAATATAGTACCACTTTTCCATATATCTACTCTAATATGCATTATAAACATAAAGTAGGAAAAAGAACGGTTATGCTAACAATATGTGGTGGCCATTAACAATAGTTTAGAAGTGGTTTGACTCACGTTTATTTATTTGTGTTCTACCTTGCCATCCTTTTCAGAAGCTGTGTTGGAATCAACCCAGAGGGACAAAGGCACGTCAGGGGAAGGTGAGCAGCAAGAAGAGCGGGAGAACGGTCCAACAGGAAGTGACATCCCTGAAGCCGCATGTGTTCCTCTTGAGGAAGCTCATGGATTTAGAGTTTGTATGAGTTTGTATGAGTTTGTCACTACCCTAACTCTGTCCATGGAGCGCACACACACACACACACTTCATATCTATGACTGTGTCTCACTCATTCACATTGCTATTTGTATTTGTAAGGGGTATTTTTGTATTTATTTTTATTTTTATTATTTATTCAGTTTCATTACTGGACGTTCATTGTTAACTTCCTCTCCTAAAACTGAGCTCTCTTGAACGCTGTAAGCTGTAAGCGTATTGCATCACTTCCGGTTGCCACCCTGTCTGTTAAGTATATAATAACCTAAGTTCTCTGGCTAATAGTTTGGGAAATCCCCCTCTCCAAGGATCACACCAGCAACCTTGTGGTTACGGGTAAAGGGACACTTGGACAATACGGTTGGCCCATTGTAATATACTCGAAATGGCCGTTTTGGAACTATAAGGTATTGCCAACATAAAGGTACTTCCATTCATATAGGAGTTTTCAGGGCTTTACTATCACTTGACCTGTGGCATAGTGGTAATGTTCCCATCTTCCAATCCAAAGGTTCATGGTATGAACCTCCAACTTGGAAGACTTTTTTTTCTCGATTAATTATTTTCCAAGTATTTTGACTCCGTACAATTTAACGCTGGTCCGAGATATCTACGTTTCACGGTGGAGAAGATAACGCAGTTTAAAATGTGAAAAATAATCCCACGGAGGGTTTCCCCGAATGGCGCTTTTGTTCCTGAGTGTCCCCCGCCCATCGCCACTTGGTGGCCGAAAGCTGGTACTGGGACATTTCGACGGTGTGGTCCAAAACTTTGGAATTTTACCACGTGACGACCGCTGGTCCCATGGCAACCATATTTGACTACCTGGGAGTTGGGAAAATATGGTCTCCGGCCTCAGTCCCTCCCTGCCTTTACTAAAGGAAAGGAGCTTCAATGCTTCCTTACTTAGCTCCTTTAGCATAGGAAACACTGGACCTGCCTTTACTAAAGGAAAGGAGGTTAAATGCTTCCTTACTTAGCTCCTTTAACATAGGAAACGCTGGACCTTCCTTTACTAAAGGAAAGGAGGTAATTACGACCCACAATTCCTTGAAGCGGCAACATTTAAAGTGACGAGAACAAACGATGATCATGAAACGATGATCATTTAAGTGGTTATTAGACGTTAGGAGTCAAGGAGAAGAGGTTATTAGACGTTAGGGTGTCAAGGAGAAGTGGTTATTAGACGTTAGGAGTTAAGGAGAAGTGGTTATTAGACATTAGGAGGTCAAGGAGAAGTGGTTATTAGACGTTGGGAGTCAAGGAGAAGTGGTTATTAGACCTTAGGAGTCAATGAGAAGTGGTTATTAGACGTTAGGAGTCAAGAAGAAGTGGTTATTAGACGTTAGGAGTCAAGGACAAGTGGTTATTAGACGTTAGGATGTCAAGGAGAAGTGGTTATTAGACGTTATTAGTCAAGGAGAAGTGGTTATTAGACGTTAGGATGTCAAGGAGACGTTGGGAGTCAAGGAGAAGTGGTTATTAGACCTTAGGAGTCAATGAGAAGTGGTTAATAGACGTTAGGAGTCAAGGATAAGTGGTTATTAGACGTTAGGAGTCAAGAAGAAGTGGTTATTAGACGTTAGGAGTCCAGGAGAAGTGGTTATTAGACGTTAGGATTCAAGGACAAGTGGTTATTAGACGTTAGGATGTCAAGGAGAAGTGGTTATTAGACGTTAGGAGTCAAGGAGAAGTGGTTATTAGACGTTAGGAGGTTAGGAAAAGTGGTTATTAGACGTTAGGATGTCAAGGAGACGTTGGGAGTCAAGGAGAAGTGGTTATTATATGTTAGGAGTCAAGGAGAAGTGGTTATTAGACGTTAGGAGTCAATGAGAAGTGGTTATTAGACATTAGGAGTCAAGGAGAAGTGGTTATTAGACGTTAGGAGGTTAGGAGAAGTGGTTATTAGACATTAGGAGTCAAGGATAAGTGGTTATTAGACGTTAGGAGTCAAGAAGAAGTGGCTATTAGATGTTAGGAGTCAAGGAGAAGTGGTTAATAGACGTTAGGAGGTTAGGAAAAGTGGTTATTAGACGTTAGGATGTCAAGGAGAAGTGGTTATTAGATGTTAGGAGTCAAGAAGAAGGGGTTATTAGACGTTAGGAGTCAAGGACAAGTGGTTATTAGACGTTAGGATGTCAAGGAGAAGTGGTTATTAGACGTTAGGAGTCAAGGAGAAGTGGTTATTAGACGTTAGGAGGTTAGGAAAAGTGGTTATTAGACGTTAGGATGTCAAGGAGAAGTGGTTATTAGACGTTGGGAGTCAAGGAGAAGTGGTTATTAGATGTTAGGAGTCAAGGAGAAGTGGTTATTAGACGTTAGGAGTCAATGAGAAGTGGTTATTAGACGTTAGGAGTCAAGGAGAAGTGGTTATTAGACGTTAGGAGTCAAGAAGAAGTGGCTATTAGATGTTAGGAGTCAAGGAGAAGTGGTTAATAGACGTTAGGAGGTTAGGAAAAGTGGTTATTAGACGTTAGGAGTCAATGAGAAGTGGTTATTAGACGTTAGGAGGTTAGGAAAAGTGGTTATTAGACGTTAGGAGTCAATGAGAAGTGGTTATTAGACGTTAGGAGGTTAGGAAAAGTGGTTATTAGACGTTAGGAGTCAAGGAGAAGTGGTTATTAGACGTTAGGAGTCAAGAAGAAGTGGCTATTAGATGTTAGGAGTCAAGGAGAAGTGGTTAATAGACGTTAGGAGGTTAGGAAAAGTGGTTATTAGACGTTAGGATGTCAAGGAGAAGTGGTTATTAGATGTTAGGAGTCAAGAAGAAGGGGTTATTAGACGTTAGGAGTCAAGGACAAGTGGTTATTAGACGTTAGGATGTCAAGGAGAAGTGGTTATTAGACGTTAGGAGTCAAGGAGAAGTGGTTATTAGACGTTAGGAGGTTAGGAAAAGTGGTTATTAGACGTTAGGATGTCAAGGAGAAGTGGTTATTAGACGTTGGGAGTCAAGGAGAAGTGGTTATTAGATGTTAGGAGTCAAGGAGAAGTGGTTATTAGACGTTAGGAGTCAATGAGAAGTGGTTATTAGACGTTAGGAGTCAAGGAGAAGTGGTTATTAGACGTTAGGAGTCAAGAAGAAGTGGCTATTAGATGTTAGGAGTCAAGGAGAAGTGGTTAATAGACGTTAGGAGGTTAGGAAAAGTGGTTATTAGACGTTAGGAGTCAATGAGAAGTGGTTATTAGACGTTAGGAGGTTAGGAAAAGTGGTTATTAGACGTTAGGAGTCAATGAGAAGTGGTTATTAGACGTTAGGAGGTTAGGAAAAGTGGTTATTAGACGTTAGGAGTCAAGGAGAAGTGGTTATTAGACGTTAGGAGTCAAGAAGAAGGGGTTATTAGACTCTAGGAGGTTAGGAAAAGTGGTTATTAGACGTTAGGAGTCAAGGAGAAGTGGTTAATAGACGTTAGGAGGTTAGGAAAAGTGGTTATTAGACGTTAGGAGTCAAGGAGAAGTGGTTAATAGACGTTAGGAGGTTAGGAAAAGTGGTTATTAGACGATAGGAGGTTAGGAGAAGTGGTTATTAGACATTAGGAGTCAATGAGAAGTGGTTATTAGACGTTAGGAGGTTAGGAAAAGTGGTTATTAGACGTTAGGATGCCAAGGAGAAGTGGTTATTAGACGTTAGGATGTCAAGGAGAAGTGGTTATTAGACGTTAGGAGGTTAGGAAAAGTGGTTATTAGACGTTAGGATGTCAAGGAGAAGTGGTTATTAGACGTTAGGAGTCAAGGATAAGTGGTTATTAGACGTTAGGAGTCAAGGATAAGTGGTTATTAGACGTTAGGAGTCAATGAGAAGTGGTTATTAGACGTTAGGAGTCAAGGATAAGTGGTTATCAGACGTTAGGATGTCAAGGAGAAGTGGTTATTAGACGTTAGGAGTCAAGGAGAAGTGGTTATTAGACGTTAGGAGTCAATGAGAAGTGGTTATTAGACGTTAGGAGTCAAGGATAAGTGGTTATTAGACATTAGGAGTCAAGGATAAGTGGTTATTAGACGTTAGGAGTCAATGAGAAGTGGTTATTAGACGTTAGGAGTCAATGAGAAGTGGTTATTAGACGTTAGGATGTCAAGGAGAAGTGGTTATTAGACGTTAGGAGTCAATGAGAAGTGGTTATTAGACGTTAGGAGGTTAGGAAAAGTGGTTATTAGACGTTAGGATGTCAAGGAGAAGTGGTTATTAAATATTCATTTGAATATGTTTGTGTATCTAAAGTTGCCCCATCACACACACCGAACACGTACAAGTACTTGTACAAGTACTTACTTTACTACAGCGTACTACAGAAACGGTTTCATCACTTTATATATATATTCATATTGTATATTTAGTTTCCCATCCTGCCAAGGACATAACTTTATTAATTCTACAGTTAACGTGTTTCTATAAATGTTCTTGAGGCTTGTTGTTGACCCTTTGTGTTCCAGTCATCAGACTCTGTTGTGAGCTGAAGTACATGAAGAACTGTGACACAGAAAGCTCATTCAAAGGTTTTATTGAAGCAAAAGAAGCATCATCACAATGAAAAAACACACCAATAAAACACCTACATTCAGAATTATGATGTAAAAAAATAGTGTCAGGTCCGCCTATAAAAAAAGCACTTTCAGGATGATTATCTCTTTGAAATGATGCGAAAGAGAGTTTGGGTATCCAGTCCTAAATGATGGGGAAACAACAGCAGAGAGATGAGGAGAAAGCTGAGATGTTGGCACAAACTTTTGTCAACATCCATAGTTCAGGCAATATTGGGGAAGAGGGCAAAAGGGGGAGGGAAACTACAATGGTGGAGGATGAAGATGTCTTACGGCAAGAGGAAGAGACTAGTAATCTGCTAAACAAGCCTTCACAAAGACGGAATTTAGGAGATGTCTAAAGAAAACGAAAATGTCAGCACCAGGCAAGGATCAAATCAGCTACATCATGTTAAGACATTTAGGGGAATCATCTCAGGATCTACTGCTGGAGCTATATAATAAAGTTTGGGAGGGTGGGAAATTGCCTAAAAGTTGGAAGGAGGCCATTATAGTCCCGATACACAAGCCAGGTAAAGAGTGCACCAACCCAGGGAGTTATAGACCAATAGCTTTAACTTCAAATATCTGCAAAACAATGGAGAAAATGATAAATGAAAGATTAACATATCACGTAGAAAGTAAAGGATATTTATCCAAATATCAGAGTGGTTTCAGGAAAGGGAGAAATACAATAGATCCGGCTTTAAGTTTGGAACATGAAATTAGAAAAGCACAAGTAAACAAAGAAAGTGTGGTAGCGGTCTTCTTTGACATAGAAAAGGCATATGATATGATGTGGAGAGAAGGGTTATTAATTAGAATTTGCAAGTTGGGTGTTAAGGGTCGAATGCATAGATGGATAAAAGATTTTTTATTAAACAGATTCATAGTAGTCAGAGTTGGAGAGAGCTATTCAGGAAAGTATGGCATCGAAAACGGAACTCCTCAAGGGAGTATAGTCAGTCCGTTACTATTTTCCATAATGATAAACGAGGTGTTCAGTGAGGTAGAAGATGACATGGGGTTATCACTGTTTGCGGATGATGGGTCAATTTGGAAGAGGGGAAGAAATGTGGAATTCATAGTAAAGAAGCTGCAGAGAGCCATCTGTAAAGTAGAAGAGTGGTCATATAAATGGGGTTTTACATTTTCAGCAGAAAAAACAAAACAATGTTCTTTACAAGGAGACAAATTGGTAGTGATGTAAAACTAAGACTATATAATCACGAATTGGAAAGAGTAAAACACTTTAAATTGTTGGGTTTGTGGTTTGACGAAAGGATCACATGGGCTGTACATATTAAAAAAGTAGAGGATAAATGTAAGAAAGTGTTAAATATAATGAGGTGTTTGGTGGGAAGGGAATGGGGGGCAGATAGAACTGCTTTGAAAGCGATATACATTGGATTCATTCGATCTATATTGGATTATGGGTGTGTGGTGTATGGCTCGGCAGCAACATCATCACTAAATCAATTAGATAAAATCCAATATCAGGCCATGAGAATATGCACCGGTGCTTTTAAGACAACTCCAACGGCAGCACTACAGGTGGAAATGGGTGAAATGCCTCTAGAGTTACGGAGAACACAGTTGGCATTAACCTACTGGGAGAATCTTCAGGGCCACAGTGAAGAACATCCAACTCAGGAAACCTTAAGACCCTGCTGGGAGAAGGAGAGGAGGGAGACAAGAAGCTTTGGATGGACAGCAGCACAGAAAGCAAAAGAAATGAACATTGACGAATTAAACTTCAGTCCAACCGTTCCATTGCCAGCAGCAGCACCGTGGAGACTTCCTGAGGCAACAGTAGACGTGGCTTTACTTAAACAGGAGAACAAGGATAGAGGGGGTACGGTTAATGTGCACACAATTCAGACACACAGAGACAATTACCACAGTTATGTCCAGATCTACACAGACGCATCAAAGAATTCAGAAAATAAAGTAGGAATAGTTATAGTGCCAGAATTTAACATAAAAATAGGGGAAATGATTACAGAGGGAGTATCGGTGGACACAGGGGAAACACTGGCAATAATGTTTGCACTACAGTGGGTAGAGGATACAAGACCATTAAGGTGGATCATGTGTTCAGACTGCATCACTAGACAGCTTACAGAACAGTCATTCAGACAGTAGACCGGACATCCTTATTGAAATGGAGCAAACATTATACAGGATTCAAATGATGGGATGACAGTGGTGTTAGTGTGGGTGCCTGCACATGTGGGGGTTAAAGGAAAGGAAATGGCGGATAGAGCGGCAAAAGAAGCCGCAAAGAGCGGCTCAAGAGTTGAAGTGAACTTCAGTAAATCAGAGGCCAAGGGGATTATTAAAGAGGTTAAATGAAAGGTGGCAGAAGCAATGGGAGGAGGACAGAAAAGGGCGATGGTTTACAGAGTCCAGAGGGAAGTGGGGGATGAGATGGGCGGGAGGGAACAGGAGAGAGGAAACCGTCATTTCAAGGCTGCGGTTTGGACTCACTGGGCTGAACGGCATGCTGGGAAATAGAGAAACACGACACGGGAAGATGTGACTATTGTGGGCAGGTAGAAACAATGGATCATGTTATTCTACAGTCAGAGGTATGGAATGAAAGGAGACAGCTAGTGGAGGCCTCAGCAAGGAGGGGGTACGGCTGGATATGAAGTGTGTCTGCAAGGAAACTCCAGGGGGCGCTATGAAGCACTACTGCAGTGTCTTAGGAGAACAAGGAGTATTGAGAGAATATGAGCCCTGGGTTTATTTATTTTGGTTGGGTAGTTATTATTTGGTTTGTTGAAGCTTTTTTGTTGTT
>JBAMJR010000398.1:102500-108369 GCA_038501785.1 Myoxocephalus aenaeus
TGTCATCCTACACCTGTCCACGGCGAGTAACATGCACCCATGACAAACAGCCATCCCCCTGCTGGGAAGCGGTAAGCCCCGCCCCCTCGCTGTCGTGGTTGGTTGAACTCTGGTCACGTGTCCTCTCTTCAGGCCTCCCGGAGCCGCTCCAGGCGCTTGAGGGCGGCGTCCGCCTCAATGGGACCGCCCCCTCCTCCCAAAGCCCCGCCTCCCAGAGCTGTGCCCGACTGCACCTTCCTGGAGGAGCTCCATGCTGTGGAGGAGGAGCTGGCTGTGTGTACAGAGCCCTACCAGGTACTGGGCATACTGGTCAGGTCTTCAGACCAGTGGGTAGAGGTTAAGGACCAGTAGGTAGAGGTTAAGGACCAGTAGGTAGAGGTTAAGGACCAGTGGGTAGAGGTTAAGGACCAGTGGGTAGAGGTTAAGGACCAGTAGGTAGAGGTTAAGGACCAGTAGGTAGAGGTTAAGGACCAGTGGGTAGAGGTTAAGGACCAGTGGGTAGAGGTTAAGGACCAGTAGGTAGAGATTAAGGACCAGTAGGTAGAGGTTAAGGACCAGTGGGTAGAGGTTAAGGACCAGTAGGTAGAGGTTAAGGACCAGTGGGTAGAGGTTAAGGACCAGTAGGTAGAGGTTAAGGACCAGTAGGTAGAGGTTAAGGACCAGTGGGTAGAGGTTAAGGACCAGTAGGTAGAGGTTAAGGACCAGTGGGTAGAGGTTAAGGACCAGTAGGTAGAGGTTAAGGACCAGTGGGTAGAGGTTAAGGACCAGTAGGTAGAGGTTAAGGACCAGTGGGTAGAGGTTAAGGACCAGTGGGTAGAGGTTAAGGACCAGTGGGTAGAGGTTAAGGACCAGTGGGTAGAGGTTAAGGACCAGTGGGTAGAGGTTAAGGACCAGTGGGTAGAGGTTAAGGACCAGTGGGTAGAGGTTAAGGACCAGTGGGTAGAGGTTAAGGACCAGTGGGTAGAGGTTAAGGACCAGTGGGTAGAGGTTAAGGACCAGTAGGTAGAGGTTAAGGACCAGTGGGTAGAGGTTAAGGACCAGTAGGTAGAGGTTAAGGACCAGTGGGTAGAGGTTAAGGACCAGTGGGTAGAGGTTAAGGACCAGTGGGTAGAGGTTAAGGACCAGTAGGTAGAGGTTAAGGACCAGTAGGTAGAGGTTAAGGACCAGTGGGTAGAGGTTAAGGACCAGTGGGTAGAGGTTAAGGACCAGTGGGTAGAGGTTAAGGACCAGTGGGTAGAGGTTAAGGACCAGTAGGTAGAGGTTAAGGACCAGTAGGTAGAGGTTAAGGACCAGTGGGTAGAGGTTAAGGACCAGTGGGTAGAGGTTAAGGACCAGTGGGTAGAGGTTAAGGACCAGTGGGTAGAGGTTAAGGACCAGTGGGTAGAGGTTAAGGACCAGTGGGTAGAGGTTAAGGACCAGTAGGTAGAGGTTAAGGACCAGTGGGGTAGAGGTTAAGGACCAGTAGGTAGAGGTTAAGGACCAGTGGGTAGAGGTTAAGGACCAGTGGGTAGAGGTTAAGGACCAGTGGGTAGAGGTTAAGGACCAGTAGGTAGAGGTTAAGGACCAGTAGGTAGAGGTTAAGGACCAGTGGGTAGAGGTTAAGGACCAGTGGGTAGAGGTTAAGGACCAGTGGGTAGAGGTTAAGGACCAGTAGGTAGAGGTTAAGGACCAGTGGGTAGAGGTTAAGGACCAGTAGGTAGAGGTTAAGGACCAGTGGGTAGAGGTTAAGGACCAGTGGGTAGAGGTTAAGGACCAGTGGGTAGAGGTTAAGGACCAGTAGGTAGACCAGTTGGTTTATTGGTTACTGGTTACTGGTTACTGATTATTGGTTATTGGTTATTGGTTACTGATTATTGGTTACTGGTTACTGGTTATTGGTTACTGGTTACTGGTTATTGGTTACTGGTTATTGGTTACTGGTTATTGGTTACTGGTTACTGATTATTGGTTACTGGTTACTGATTATTGGTTACTGGTTACTGGTTACTGATTATTGGTTGCTGGTTATTGGTTACTGGTTACTGGTTACTGGTTATTGGTTACTGGTTACTGGTTATTGGTTACTGGTTATTGGTTACTGGTTATTGGTTACTGGTTACTGATTATTGGTTACTGGTTACTGATTATTGGTTACTGGTTACTGATTATTGGTTGCTGGTTATTGGTTACTGGTTACTGATTATTGGTTACTGGTTATTGGTTACTGGTTACTGATTATTGGTTACTGGTTACTGGTTACTGATTATTGGTTACTGGTTACTGATTATTGGTTGCTGGTTATTGGTTACTGATTATTGGTTGCTGGTTATTGGTTACTGGTTACTGGTTACTGGTTATTGGTTACTGGTTACTGGTTACTGGTTACTGATTATTGGTTGCTGGTTATTGGTTACTGGTTACTGGTTACTGATTATTGGTTACTGGTTATTGGTTACTGGTTACTGATTATTGGTTACTGGTGTCCGGCAGCCCCTGCCTGAGTCGGTGGAGGCCGTGGGTCTGATGGCGTACCGGACCCGGTCCAAGCGGCCGCTACGCGACGTGCCACTGGGACGGCTGGAGGCGGAGCTCCGAGCTCCTGACATCACACCTGACATGTACAAGTTCAGCTCCGCCCACGAGGACAGGGGACTGGACCGATTGGCTGAGAGGGCTGATGACCTCAGACATGGAAAACGAAGGTGTGTGTGTGTGTGTGTGTGTGTGTGTGTGTGTGTGTGTGTGTGTGTGTGTGTGTGTGTGTGTGTGTGTGTGTGTGTGTGTAACCGCTCTCTCTCTTTCTCCGTGGCTCTCTGCAGAGGAGTGTGATGATGAAGACGATCCGGAGTACAACTTTCTGGCCGACACCGATGAACCCGATGTGGAGGATTACCGTGACGACAAGGCCGTCCGCATAACCAGTCAGTGACACACACACACACACACACACACACACACACACACACACACACACACACACACACACACACACACACACACACACAGAAGTTCTTGGATTCATTTATTCTGACGTCTGTTTGTCCTGCAGAGAAGGAGGTGAACGAGCTGATGGAGGAGCTGTTTGAGACGGTGAGTCTCCGTCCCAGTAAGGACCAGTGGGTGGAGCTTCAGGACCAGTGGGTGGAGCTTTAGGACCAGTGGGTGGAGCTTCAGGACCAGTGGGTGGAGCTTTAGGACTAGTGGGTGGAGCTTCAGACCAGTGGGTGGAGCTTCAGACCAGTGGGTGGAGCTTTAGGACCAGTGGGTGGAGCTTTAGGACCAGTGGGTGGAGCTTCAGGACCAGTGGGTGGAGCTTCAGGACCAGTGGGTGGAGCTTCAGGACCAGTGGGTGGAGCTTCAGGACCAGTGGGTGGAGCTTTAGGACCAGTGGGTGGAGCTTTAGGACCAGTGGGTGGAGCTTCAGGACCAGTGGGTGGAGCTTCAGGACCAGTGGGTGGAGCTTCAGGACCAGTGGGTGGAGCTTTAGGGACCAGTGGGTGGAGCTTTAGGACCAGTGGGTGGAGCTTCAGGACCAGTGGGTGGAGCTTCAGGACCAGTGGGTGGAGCTTCAGGACCAGTGGGTGGAGCTTTAGGACCAGTGGGTGGAGCTTCAGGACCAGTGGGTGGAGCTTTAGGACCAGTGGGTGGAGCTTTAGGACCAGTGGGTGGAGCTTCAGGACCAGTGGGTGGAGCTTCAGGACCAGTGGGTGGAGCTTTAGGACCAGTGGGTGGAGCTTTAGGACCAGTGGGTGGAGCTTTAGGACCAGTGGGTGGAGCTTCAGGACCAGTGGGGGGAGCTTCAGACCAGTGGGTGGAGCTTCAGACCAGTGGGTGGAGCTTCAGACCAGTGGGTGGAGCTTCAGACCAGTGGGTGGAGCTTCAGACCAGTGGGTGGAGCTTCAGACCAGTGGGTGGAGCTTTAGGACCAGTGGGTGGAGCTTTAGACCAGTGGGTGGAGCTTTAGACCAGTGGGTGGAGCTTCAGACCAGTGGGTGGAGCTTCAGACCAGTGGGTGGAGCTTCAGACCAGTGGGTGGAGCTTTAGGACCAGTGGGTGGAGCTTTAGGACCAGTGGGTGGAGCTTTAGACCAGTGGGTGGAGCTTTAGACCAGTGGGTGGAGCTTCAGACCAGTGGGTGGAGCTTCAGACCAGTGGGTGGAGCTTTAGGACCAGTGGGTGGAGCTTTAGGACCAGTGGGTGGAGCTTTAGACCAGTGGGTGGAGCTTCAGACCAGTGGGTGGAGCTTCATTCCGTTCTTGTGGTCTAGCTCCTGCACAGGAGATGATAACCAATCAGCAGGGAGACAAAGACCATGTGACTACAAACTAAAGTCTTCCTCACACTTGAACCTTCAGCTGAAAGAAGACCTCGCGGAACAGGAAGTGGAAGATGAAGGCCATGAGGAAGAGGAGGAGCCACAGGAAGAGTCAGTTCAGACACACACACCTCAGGAGCAGCTCAACTCGTATGTATCACACATACACACACACACACACACACACCTACACACTGAGGCCTGACCCTCTGCGTCCCCACAGGGACCCGGGGCGGCGAGGGGGGAGGAGCTGCGTACGGTGAAGCTGCGTACGGTGAAGCAGCAGATGGCGTTCCTCAGGAGCAGGCGGCAGCTCGGCCTGCCCACACACACACACACACACACACACCGTCCAGCACACACACACACGCAGAGGACACACTGCAGCTGAGCCGCCAGCAGAGGAGCCGCCTGCAGCAGCAGCTGCAGCAGGTACTGACTGTGTACAAGTACACACGGATGTGTACTATGTATACATGTATATATATTAGTGCTGTCAAACAATTAAAATATTTAATCGCGATTAATTGAATTTATGTCATAATTAATCGCAATTTTTTTCTTCATTTTACTGCTCTTATCAACATGAAAAAGTGGATTGGCTTGCTTTATGCAAATGTTTTATTTTATTGCCAAACAGGGCGGTACAAAATAAAATGATAAAGTGCACATTGAGAGAGAGAGAGAGAGAGGGAGAGAGAGAGAGAGAGGGAGAGAGAGAGAGAGAGAGGGGGAGAGAGAGAGAGAGAGAGAGCTGTGAACATAGCATCAGGCTCCTGAAGGTAAACTCGTAGGTCCTGTCGTTGGATGCGATGCGTATTCTATCAGCTAGACCCTCGTCCTCCACAACGCTAACAGGCTACACGCAGTAGCACCATGTAGCTATGGCTGCAATAAGTCTGTTCTTGTTGTGGTGTCCATGTGTTTCTGAAGTCATCATTCTTGTCTGCTATGACGAGGGGGCGCAGAGTTAGCATCAGCTGTGTGTTGGCCATCAAGTGGTGTTTCAGACTGGAGAGGCTACGATGATAGCTCAGCTCACAATGACTAATGGCTCATACCACTTTGGTCTTGTCAAGGGAACATCTGACAACTTGTTGAAAGTAAACTTTCCATTCATTAGCGTCTTATCATTCATTTTGCCGTATCGCGCTCACCATTCATTCATTTAAACCGTAACGTTAGCCTAGCTTCCAAGCCCAAACGCCGTGCTATTGTTTTGCTTCCGGTTGAGCTACATCCGGCGTGGCGCTCGCGAGAAAAGAATTGAAAAATTAAAATGCGTTAACGGTGTTAATAACGCGCTAATATGACAGCACTAATATATACAGTGTGTGTGTATATATATATTAGTGGTGTTTTTAAGTGGACAGGTGTCTCTTGATGTCAGTGAGACACCTGGTGGACACATGCAGGCATCACACTTATATTCATGAGGACATCTCTCTCTCCCTGTCTCTCTCTCTCTCTCTCTCTCCCCTGTCTCTCTCTCTCTCTCCCTGTCTCTCTCTCTCTCTCTCTCTCTCTCTCTCTCTCTCCCTGTCTCTCTCTCTCTCTCTCTCCCTGTCTCTCTCTC
>JBAMJR010000399.1:0-2500 GCA_038501785.1 Myoxocephalus aenaeus
TGTGTTATGATTTGGGTTAGAGAATGTTCACATCTTGTGTTATGATTTGGGTTAGAGAATGTTCACATATTGTGTTATGATTTGGGTTAGAGAATGTTCACATATTGTGCTATGATTTGGGTTAGAGAATGTTCACATATTGTGTTATGATTTGGGTTAGAGAATGTTCACATATTGTGTTATGATTTGGGTTAGTGAATGTTCACATATTGTGCTATGATTTGGGTTAGTGAATGTTCACATATTGTGCTATGATTTGGGTTAGAGAATGTTCACATATTGTGTTATGATTTGGGTTAGAGAATGTTCACATATTGTGTTATGATTTGGGTTAGAGAATGTTCACATATTGTGTTATGATTTGGGTTAGAGAATGTTCACATATTGTGTTATGATTTGGGTTAGAGAATGTTCACATATTGTGCTATGATTTGGGTTAGTGAATGTTCACATATTGTGTTATGATTTGGGTTAGAGAATGTTCACATATTGTGTTATGATTTGGGTTAGAGAATGTTCACATATTGTGTTATGATTTGGGTTAGTGAATGTTCACATATTGTGCTATGATTTTGGTTAGTGAATGTTCACATATTGTGCTATGATTTGGGTTAGAGAATGTTCACATATTGTGCTATGATTTGGGTTAGAGAATGTTCACATATTGTGTTATGATTTGGGTTAGTGAATGTTCACATATTGTGCTATGATTTGGGTTAGTGAATGTTCACATATTGTGCTATGATTTGGGTTAGAGTTAGACCTTACAGCTGCATCATTTCAAAGAAATAATCATCCTGAAAGTGATGTTTTTATAGGCGGACCTGAAACCTTTTAATGTTTTGCTGTGTGTCATCTTCATTTACTCTTAACCAGTAACATATAGACTGATATTTACACATCTGAACAACATCTCACATGTGTACCTTTTATTATAACACCAAAGTTATTCAAATAGCCCTAATGGTTGCAGAGATACACCCTTTTTAGTTTGGGTATGACATTTTAGAGGAAAGGGCCTAAACAGGGTGGTTTCCAAAATGATCTTAATCTACGTTAGATATAACACCTAGGAAACACAGATGGAACGTTTCCCCATCGGCCAGCCGGCCCTGCAGTCCCGTTCACCGGAGCCATCTCCACCCTACGCTCCCCAGATCTCTGAGTCACTAACAACCCCTTCTCCCATTCACTTCGTTTCCCGTTTAGCACATCCAGTCCTCTTGTTGTAAGGAAAGAGTTAGAACATGAAAAAAAATCTGTCGATTGATTTCTTGCGCTAGCTTTTTCCCACACGCGCTATCTGATAGCCGTGCTGGGGAAGTTTACCTGTTGGGGAAAAATAACATTTGATCACTAACTTTAATTGGTAGTAAGCCTGAAGTCCTGTCGGAGATGAAAACATCAACAACAACAACCGAAAAAATCTCACTTCACTGCTGCCTGCAGCCATAATACTGATTATACACACACATACTGAACAGCAAAGCAGCTGAGAGCTACATCCACACATGTTCACACACACACACACACACACACACACACACACACACACACACACACACACACACACACACACACACACAAACTGTGTACGGCAAATCAAATGCATAATGCATCTATAGATTCAGGGAAGATTTTTTCTCACACAAAGAGGCTCTTAAAAAGGCAGTGACATGAAAAATGCACATTCCTGGCCATTATACGATACAATATATGAAGAAGAAGAAACATATGAATAGTAGTGGCCTACAAAGAAGTACATGAAATTATCATTCGCTCAAAAAATTGCTTTGTTTTGTGGAGTTTTGGTTAGAACATTCATTTCTTTTTGAGTAGGATTTCCTCGACATGGAGTTTAAAATGAGATGAGAAGGATGGCTTAAAGTTCTGTCCCACACGGCTTCAGTTATTCCTCCCTCTCAGCCACGCTGCTCGACTCCTTTCATGTATTTTATGTAACGTTCTCACTTCATCTATAGATAAACATAAAGATACTCCTCCTTGTTCAGCATCAAGAAATCCTCGATCGCTTTCCTCTTCGTCAACATGTAATCATGGGATTCATGGGTGGAGCCCGGAGGCCCGTACATCATCTTAACGGTTTCACGGGCCGACGACAGCAGCAGGTCACGTTATACGTTGTTATGTGAACACAAACACAAACCATGATCCCTGTTTCCAACCTCGACTAAGTAGTTTCACAACTTCAACCGAGTCTCATCGTAGTTATGAAACATGTTTTGGGTTCAGATCCATCAAGTATTGATAAGCGAACCAACGTTGGAGCTTCTCAATACTCTCTTTAATACCGTAATAGTCGGGTTAGGCCGCTACTACCTTCGGTCAGTGTCCCCGTTAGCTCCTCGCTGTAGCCAGCTGGGGCTCCTGATAGCGCTTCACTACTTCCCCGCTAACTTCCGCTAGCGCTCCGGCAAACACCGAAGGTAGCGGGACCAGGCCCGGCTCAACACCAGACTTGGGCAGAGGGGACGCGGGC